>MU172318.1:94519-113118 GCA_016695485.1 Suillus hirtellus | reverse complement strand
CACTGTGCAGCTGTGGAATGCAGCGACGGGAGAGCCATTGGGTGAGCCCTTAGAGGGGCACACTGGCTCGGTTTGGTCAATCTCATTCTCACCGGATGGCACTCGCATCGCGTCTGGTTCATCGGATAACACTGTGCGGCTTATGAAAGTGCTGCCATCCCTCGAGTCAACGAAGCTGCATCCCTTTACCTCTCCACTGCATCAAAGTACCGCATCTCCCACTGACGAAAATCATATTACGCCAACATACACTTGTAACCATTCCCCCATTTCCTTCTCGCCCTGCCTGAAACACGCCTTGCCCAACCCCGCTGACTTGCTCGAACCCGCCTCTCATCATCATTCTGATTCAACCCCTTTCTTGCTGCAACCTGATGGGTGGATCATGGGGCCCAGACATGAGCTACTTTTCTGGGTACCTCCCGCCTCCCGACATCCGTTTTATACTCCTTGGACGTTATTGTTGATACCCAAAGGACCTGAGCTTGATTTGAGCTGTATGACGCATGGGACGGGTTGGTCGAGTTGCCGAGACGCGTGAGTTTTTAGTCTTTACCCTCCGTCCTCGCAGTTGCTGACGTCAATTCCTCCAGCTCCACGTAACGATGATTTTATTGCTGCAATATCGAGTGTACTATTTGATTCTATGATTCCCTTCCCATTTTACACCTAGCACCGATCCTGAATTTATAGTTGTCTGACCAAACGATGCACTGAAGAGCAGACTGGACGAACCTGCAATATTGCTGCTGATTTGCGAGAGCACGTAGCGAAACCTAATCTCATCAGATACACCCCTTAGACATCATGCTGATGTGTCATAGGTGCTTCGGTATTCCTGTTTTGATGTCATCACCGTCAGACTTTCCAACTCGACGTTCTAGGGACGGTCAATCTCGATCAAAGTCACTGTATGTGATGAAGCGGCTAGTACAATCTCATACGTACGGAGATATAAAGACGTGCTGATCGACTCATTCTGACGAGATCATTGAACTCAAGTGCTCCGTGCGTCTATTTGTAGATTTCTGAGCGGTGCCTGAAGACTTGCATCACACTTGGAATGATAACCTTTACGTGTTCCTGTCCCTCGTCATACTTCTTTGCCGGGTTCTTGTTTGATTGGTTGTCCAACGATAGATACACTGCTGACAATATTGTACGTGTAGTACTTACAATGAAAAGATGTCTATATGAACCACCGGCCTGCTTTCAACACCTTATAGAGAAAGCGTAAACAAAGCAATGATCTCTACGCTACTTAACAACAACGTTGATGGTAAAATACGAATGAGTTGAGATGTAAGAGCATAAGCAAAAAGAACTAAACGTTCAAAAATATTCCCGAGAAATACTTCTTCACGCCTTCTGCACCATGTACGATCGCCCCAATCACTCCATCCGGTCGTATCACAAATACCCTCGTCTGGCCAGTTTCCACAAGGTAAGCCGAATAACCATGGCCCTCCTGATCAACAAAAACGAGGTCAGCAGGGGATGCAACGGATGTCACTGATGCGGATGAAGGCAGAACGACTGCTGATCGCACAACGCTTGTGTCGTATGCCTCCAGCGCACCCAAGATCGGGGCAGCATCTGCATGACTCGGCGCGAACACAAGCACAGTGTGATACCAAGGTCTATAGAGGCTGAAAGCGTCTTCACGTCGGATTCTCCACCTCCCACCTAGACCAGATTTGGTGCATCAGGCGCCCTGTCTCCAGCCTCTAGGTGCTCCTCGTCAAGCACCCCGTATGCATTGATAGGCTTCCCTGGAATTGCGAACTCGTCGAGAACGATGTTGCTGAATCGGTAATTGATCCCAAGCATGAAAAGGATGGGGGTTCGTGCAGCGGTCATGCTGTCCGTCTTTAATGCCTGGTTGAGAATCGTGGTGGTCATCTCGAGCATCTCGGAGATGACAGGCAGACGCTCGGCATTATACGTCTCGAGAAGAGACTTGTCGGCGAGTCCTTTGTCGACGAGCGCAAGCTTCCAACCTAGATTGAACTGGTATACGGTCAGTGGTGTCATACATACTGCATTTGCAAGACTTACAGCATCTTGTATACTTGAATTGAGTCCCTGTTCATATATGGTTGAGTAGGCATCGGAATTTGATCAGAAGGCACACACCTGACCACCGGTTGGACTGTGGACGCTGAAACATGCCAGAATCAGTTTAGCAAGAAAGCGCTGAAAGATAGACATACTGAGCAGCATCTACGTAGACTTCCGTCAGCACAGGTACATCATTCAGAAGTAGAACCACATACCGCCCGCAACAAAAACTCGGCCCTCGCTGAACTTGTTTACCATGCGGATGTTGGCCCTGAAGTACACAAATGAATATTGGAAACGCATCCATGCAACAAGATAAGACACACCTGAACTCGCTCACCCAGACGAGCTTGTTGAACGTAATCTCAGTAGGTATCGTTGATGCAATGATCTCGAAGATCAGCTCCTCGCTCTGAGCGACCTTTGTCATGTCTAGATCAATAATGGCAAATTGCCAGCCATCCTCGCTAATTTCGTCTGTTGGACGCGATGAGACGCTGCCCAGCGTCAATACACATATCCGCAAACTTCAAGAGCAGAAACTGGACATACCCTCGCTTAAAGGTCCCAAACCGGTGCCAATACTTTCAAGACAGTATCAGGAGCACTCCTCCATGAAGTAAATGGGGTTCGGACGCACTGCCCTGTCAAGACCAACGCCACGTAAACGAATATCTCCCATGACCAGTCGGACATCGTCTCTAGTCTCGCCCAAGAATGTAAGTCAGAGCTGTTTACGCACGATGCCTACAAACCATAACTCAGACTCAATTTACTGCATTTGAATCTGACCGCGTTTTACCTCTAGCACCATCAGCGCCGATCACCCACTTAGTATTGAAAGTCTCCAATATGCCGTTCTTTGCTAGAACAGCCATGACACCTTCATCGGACTGCTCGAACGAACGCAGTTCGGTGCCCATCTCGACAGAGCACGAGAATTTCTCTAGGTGACGTCGCAGAATCACATCTAGCAGTTGCTGACCTATCATCTTTGGAACGTGCTACAATAGATGAAAATCATCAGCATGACTGCTTGAGAGAGATGGTTCTGTATCGTACGTACGAATGGTATCGTAGGGGTAGGTTCCACATGCTGGGTCGTCAAAGATTCTGTGGCAAATTCCATTGTCCCGTGCTTGTAGGAACGGATTGTGGGGAAGGGTTTCGCCAGCTCGTTAACTTCTGGGACATTCAGGAAGTTGAAGAGTTCGAAGGAGTGTTGCTGGATTATGCATCAAATGAGACTATAGGAAATCAGGAAAGTGGTGTCATAACACACCCAGATTCCAGGACCACGCTGTCCGATTCGAGGGTTGGGATCTTTGTCAATGATGCGAACTGGTATACCGTTCTGGAGGAGCGTTAACGCTACTACCAGACCTGCTGGCCCAGCGCCTACCTAAGAAAGGGGAACTAAGCTGAGGGCAACCATACATCATATGGCGTTCACTTACGACTAGCACGGGAGGATGAGTAGAATTCATGTGTAGATTTCAGAGGTTTTTAGATCTGAATAATGGACAGCCACCCTATCTTATAATATAGAGGATGGCCAATCACAGCGAAACAAGGTAAAAGTGTGCATCCCGTATCAGTGCCGCAACTGATAGCAAGGAATTGCCAACGTTACACGTCCCTGTCGGTGCGATGGGGGAGGTATTGATGTCTGTTCCCGAGTTATGTAAACTGGCGTGCACCGACTCATCCAGTGCCCCATGTCTCTACAAACAATTACAAACAACCCTGTCGAGTTATCAGATTGATTTGTAATAACAGTCTAACCTTGTATTCCATAAAGACAAAAGATACAGTATTTATAACGCATGTCATACCAATCCATATATATAAGAAGGAGCCAGCGCCTTTTCGTAAATTCAAACTCGTAAATCATCGTATCATAAATCGTGAACATCACCCCCTCACACTCCCCTGTTCACTAACATACGCCATCCTCCCAAACCCACTACCACCGGCACTCATACTCGCGTATCCCTCCCCTCCACCCCTCACATACCCCTCCCCACCACCACCACCAACACTCCCACTCCGTCCATACGACCCCACCCTCGGCGTCCCACCCGCACTCCCATTCAAAGCCATCCCCACAGAATACCTCGTCCCACTCCCAGGAGCAGTAGCAGTATACAAACTCGCCGCACTCCCAGCAGCCCTGTACTTCCTCTTCGGCGTCTGCAACCCCGCATCACTACTAGTATCACTGGAGTCGTCATCTGACTCAGGCCCAAACTTCTGAGAGGGAGGGGGAATCACTACTGGTTCGTTCGGGTCGTCGTGTATCGTTTTGGGGCTGCACGGGACTACGATCGTGTTGCTGGCGTATTGGTGGTTGGTGGGTCCACTGTATTGGTGGTGACCGTGCTGGGAGGCGCTGGCAGGTGCTGCTAGGCTGCTGCTTGGTGTGTATGGACGTGGAGTTGGTGGGCCGGTGGGTACGAACCCAGGTGGGAGGCCTGAAGGTAAGCTTGAATACATCGTGCTACCTGTAGGCGGGATAGGCACCATCGATGGTGTCACGTGTGCTGGTGATGGAGAATACGACGATGGTGGCGGTGGTGGTAATGGGCGGTCGGCGTCTGCAGGACTGAGGAAGTACGGGCGCTGCCCAGACGGTGTTACCTGCGACATATTGGATGCGGGACGTGACTAGAGTTGTACCGCGGTTGTCAGTGCTCAATAGTCCGAGAAGAGAGGCTACTCACGGGCGGTTGGATCGTAATGTTGACGGTACCAGATGATGATGAACTAATCGGACGCGTTGATTGTTGTGCTGGTGATCTAGCTACTGATATAGCAGACGATGCTTTCTGCAGCCGAATCTGTTCTCTAGACGAACGCGGGGCTGGCATAGAAACATGTACGAAGCCACCCTGCAACTCGATCAGCACGCACGCCACAAATGAGTTTTGTCGAGTAAAACACACCTCGTCTGCTTCTTCTTCTACACTCGCTCTCATGCTCCGACTACTAGGCGTACTCTGCTCACGTACGCTCGTAACCTCGGGAATGACACTCAGCCCGTTAGATTGATGGTGCTCCGGAGGACTAAGCAGCTCTAGTTCCGACGTCCTCGTAGAGGTCATACTTTCCGTACCCGAAGCTCTCCGACGTACCGTTCGTTGGTTACGAGAGTCCGAAGCAGGGACCGAATATAACGGCGCACCAGGAGATCGAGGCTCTGGTACCATAAGTACAGGATCTTGGGGTAGGGAACGCAAAGGTGTGTCAGGACTTGAACAAATGGGGGACGGCGTACGGCGCGAGCGCTGAAACTCATGTGGAGGTGGCAAGCGGATGATGAGAGAAGAATCAGCTTCTGGAATCCAACCGTCTGAAGGAATATCGTCCATCGCGTTGGCAGGGGAGAACATGGTACTGCGCGCAGATGAGGTCTGGGGTGGACGTTGCTGTGGTTGTGGTTGTGGTTGAGCGCGGGGGCGTGTAGGTGTGCGAGGACGTGTAGGCGTAAGAGGACGTGATTGTTCACTGGAAGTGCGCGATACCGGTTCTGGTCTGAATCGTGGGGTATTCTGCGCCTCAACAGAGCCACCTCTCGAGTCGCTACCTTCATCATCACTGGGGGCAGCAAAGTAGCGGTCGAGGACACGATCTGCTGTTACTCGACCTTGTGCATAACCCTTTGTCCGTCCATGCACGTACCCCATATCCTTCCCCATCTCCAATCCTTCCTGGAGACCCTGTTTGCGGCCCTCCTCACGAGCGACTTCGATCATCTTCTCCTCCATCAGTTTGCGCAACCTAGTCCTTGACTTTGCAGCGCTCTCCTCTGCATCCCTCCTCCTGTCTTCGACGTCCTTCATCACGCCTTGCGCACGGAAAATCTCCTTCTGGGCTTGTTCGAGAGCGTCTTTGTATAGCCTTAGCTCTTCTGTCAGACGTACAATCTCGCTTTGAGAGACTACGCGCGCATCGTTGGCCTCTTTGAACCGTAGGCATGCTTCTTTTGCTTTAAGCTCTGCATTATCAGCACGGTCCTGCTCGAATGAGAGTTGTGAATTCAAGAGAGAGACGTCTGCACGGAGATCGCGCACGGCAGATTCTGCATCTGCAAGGAGCTGTAGCACTTCACGGTTTGTCGGAGGTTGTGAACTAGTGCGAGAGATAGGCTTCGAAGCTTTTGAGGCGGTAGAATGGTGGGATTGGGAACGTGCGAGGGGTGGTATCGGGAGTGGTGTGTTTGATTTGTCGCCACTTGTGTTACTGGGACCTGCTCGGGGTGTGTTTGGTGGTTCGCTCATGGGACTAGATGGAGCGATGGTTAGTCTAGTTAGTCTAGTTCTGTCTTGATGAAGGATTCACATACATGCACAGACTAGGACGAGGTTATGAGGAAGTGTGCCAAGGGTTAATACATGGCAGTGAACTCTACAACTTATTACTACTTTTAAAGTGTCCATTGTATCACTGCTTTGACATTACATAACCAATTTTATATCAACCATGTCAGACTGTCACGTCCGGTTGGGACTCTGTGATTTCCTTGAACTCAAAGAGTATCAACTCATCGACATGGCCCCTTCATTCACGCGGCCACTAGCGACCACGGCCCGATGCATGTCGATAACCCGATCAAACATCGACATGACAAGCGCCTGTATGTGTTTTCATTGTCTTTCGATGTTGGCCTCAACAAAAATCAAGCGTTCAAGAATCAACGCAGCACAGACAACTCAGCGGTCAAGTTTGATCCCATCCTTGGACTCACCTGGCGCGTTGGTGAATACATTTCCCCAGCAGCATCAGTCAAACTCACCGGAGCTAGGTTACGGAACACCCAACGCGTGTTTTTCGCCAATCGACCCTGCCGCTGAGAAGCCTGGGCAGTGGGTTGGACAATACCATCGTCAAGGAAAACATAGATCCGGAATCCCTGCTGGTCCTAAAGCAACATACCATCAACAGATAACAACTTCGGAAGTCAACCTTCTTGTCTTCTGAATCGCAGCACCTACCGATATCCGGTTTCCAACTTGAGTGCGATGTACGCGTGCCGTGGCATGGGAAGCTCATGCATTTATCCATGGAGTTGATATGTCACTCAACACGTGCATCAGACGAAGCATTTTGAGGTGTCCGCGTCCATTTTCGCGGGACATGTGCTGTCATGCGATTCAACAGCAAATGAACATTTGTATGATTTTGATGGTCTTCGGCTGGGATGCCGGTCCGACTGTGCTTCGCATGCGACTCTTTAACACCGCTTCTCTTTCTTCTACCCGTTGGCACTGCTCACATATCTATCCCACGGACTCCCAACTTGCGAATCTCCTCACAGACCTCGGCGTATAAGAATCAGCCAGCAGATAGTTCAAAGCAATAACCCCCGTATCTGCAACGCAGAAATCTCATCAAAAGATATCTTGCTGGGGTTTGGCGGACGATCCACCATCGAGCGTCGTATACGCATCAGTAACCAGTTGACAGAGATTGCGTTCACCAAGATGCAGCGCTCCTCCTCGTCCTCGTCCATCCTTCAGGTCTGAAACAAAAATCGGCGAAGGCGCTGGAATCGTTTATCTTGTTATCTTCAAACGGAGAGTATGCATATAGCGTCCTCCATACCTGAAGCACTCGTTGATTTCCAAGGGAATATCGACTTAACTGGTTTCTTGGGTGGTTACAGTCATGTCGAATTGGCAGAATTGGTGGTGCAGAAATCTAGCTGTATGGCTGGCGGTCTGTGTTTCCAATTCTGCAATGATGATGATCGAATTGAAAGGGAGAGCATGAAGGTGAAGAATGATGACCGTCAGTGACAGTCTAGGCACTTACTGGTATGTACAGGGTTGGAAACATTTGATACCGATCACCCTCGGTGACCTCGCTCCTCGCTTGTCCACTGAGCAATTTAATTAAACAATCATCTCTCGCAGCATCCTGACCAAGTAACAATTCAGGGCTTCTCGATTCATTCGGTCCGTGTTCACTTGGAGTCCGAGCACCGCCAAGCATCGCCAACCCGAGGGGAATCGAGCTGAAAAAATTAAGTGAGCCCACCCACTGCTCACCCAACTCACTGCTCACCTAATTGGCGCACGACCAGTATAAGCCGAAGCTGGCTACCCCAGTACTATTCATCACCATCGCACCTTCCGCCTGCCGCTCCACGAGTTCTACTTCTCTCGCCCTCCCATCCGCAACCTGCTTCTATACTCACCGCTATCATTACATCTCTTTTTTATTCAACTGTTTTGTAATGACTTAGACGACACACAATGAACCACCCCCACAATTAGCAATGCGATCTAGTACAACTCAACTCACGACCAATTCTCCCAATGACCTAGAGCATGTCCTTCGGAATACCCATATACACTTTGTGACACCAATATTTTAGTAGACGGTACCCCCGTTGCGCCCTGCTCTCCAACACCCTCGGCTAGTTTTTCGTGTCTATTGCTACATCCCGCTGTTCTCCTGCACCTCCTGTCCTCTCACTTGCATCAAGTGTTTTTTTCTTACAACTAATGGAAACATCGAGCGGCGCCCTCTCGCGTGTTCTCTTACTGTCTTGCATGAGCCTTCCCACAATTTGTGCCTACCGTCACCCTTGTACATGATCTGCGCCAGTACTCTTGCATATCCACTGATGTCTCGACTGTCTTGTGCCCCGATACCTCTCACCCACCCCGGTGCTTCCACGTATGATGATATTCACGATTTATATTATTTTATGTAGCAGTGCAGTGCATTTGTAGATTTCTTTGTGGGACCGTGACTTGAGCAGACGAAATTCAAGAATTTATCGATATGATAAGACCGCCGCCCCAGAGTTTACGTAAGTAGAATTAGAGTTCTCGTTTTTTCAAATCTACAGAGCCTAGAGTCTTGCCAGTTGTGCCGTTTGCAACTCCAAATAGTTCTGTTCCTCACAATCAACGTCAGGCACCCTAAAGGACTTATCAGGTCTTGGCATGTATTTGCCGCATCTTTGCGTGTGCTCCTATGGGAGGATTTTTATTATTATTATTGTCCGGTGGGCCCCTATGATGGACAAAACCTACGCTCCTATGGGAGGATGCCATAGGGATTGTCTGTACAACTCCAATTACATCTACCCCTCACGTTGCCCTCACGGAACATATCCGTACTCTGACATCTCAAGGGTTACCGTACAAGTCCGAATTCATTCGCTTTGCCCACCACGTCATGCTGCATCATGCTGCACTGTCGCGGGTTCTCTTGCTCCTGCTGCGTCCTGTAACGCCTTTCGTCTCTGTCGCGCATATGTATGAGTCATAATAATTGGAAAATTTGATCCAGCTCTGTCAGTAAACGGGAGGTCTGGCATGTGTCCTCCGTACACTGTCAGTATTCGGGGCTCCAGACCAGACCAGCGCTTTTTCTGTTACATACTTCTTCCTTCATATAATCTTTGACCTGCAGTGAGAATACCTTTGATCGCGCGAAATGTGAAGTATACATACCGTAGCACTGTCGCCTGAAGGGGATCGCTTGTAGGATGACATGGGATGGATCCGAGATTTGCACGTGCGTACATCTGGGGTAATCTGCTGGCATTGCAGATGTCATGTGGTCGAATGCGGCACAACCACGCAAGAAGAATGTCAGGAGACCTCCAAAGCTTGTGCATTCGCTGACGCGAGGCCAGTAGAGAAATTTCGGTGGATCAAAGGTGGATAGGTTCTCAAAGCCATAAGGAACATCATTCAGCATATAAAAGAAAGGTGCATTCCTACAAACTCTTCAGAATTATTTGACCCCATATCACATCCTCATACACAATGCGTTTCACCTTTACAATCGTCCTCGCCGTCGCTGCTGCTTCGGCATTATCAATCTCTGCTAAACCTATTGGTGACAGTAGCACCGACAAATGCTCCGCTTGGTGTTGGGACGACGGAGCATGCCAGGGCTGTGCTTTGAAGATCTGCGTGAGTGTCAGTGGTTTTCGTGGATTTGATTGACTCACCTGCATGGCAGGAGTTTCCTTGGTGCAAAGTGAGGGTTTCAAGTATTGCTTCGAGAATCAAACCAAATTGTACAACGAATCCTAGGTAGTGACTCCTTGGGCCTGAGTCTCAGTGAAAATCGAAAGAAAGAGGTAGACATGTGTCGATATATCGAAGAAACGTTATAAAGCCTATAGATTGTGAAACTTATGTGATCACGTGTTTATTTCCGTATTCAAATGACCACACCTCCTCCAGATCCGAGTCGGAGTCTCTGACATTCAATATTCCGTTTACTCATAGCTATAGCGTTCGTCGCATCAAATGAGTTCATTCGCCTCTTGAACAAGCTAATATATTTCAATCAGCTGTAACATCACCGCTTGTGCATGTATGCCGAAACTCGACACGAATGAGTTACACTCACAGCAAGGTTCACAATACTATCGCCACTTAAACTCTCAGAGAGGTCACGATGTTGCACCCCCTGTGAATGACATCCATTGAAATTTAAACTGCATCGCACACCTTGTCAGTCCGGTTCTTTGCCTTATCGCTTTCTTGCAATGTTTCATACGCTCATAATGGTCTAGCGTATCATATGGACCGGTCACCACGGGAAGGTGAAACTAAACAACAGTTGCCTATCATGCGATCATATCTCAACTACATGATACATAGTGTTAGTGCTTTTTTTGACATTTACCAAAACGTCTGTGCATAGCTTTTACCTCATCCTTATGGTCACCAGACCGAGGCTGAGGTGATGAAACGCGTTTCATCGCATTCTATTTTGTGTTATCACGACCCAGACTTGCCCAGCGAGGCCAATCGCCGCCAACGTAACTCCGACGCTCAGATCTGTGTTAGGTCGCTACAAATCTACCGGGATTTAGCCATCGATAAAGGGTCTTGAGCCTGAAGCAGAAATAAGCACCCATCTCACGTCACACAATATTGACGCCGAGCAATGGAGTATAAGATCTAGCCTAAACGTCATCGTTAGACGTCCACAAAGTATCCCACTCACTTTCACTTATCCCCGAATATGACCCTGGTCTCGGATGATCCTAGCTGGTTGCCGACGATTAATTTCTTCTATTTAAGTTCCTATTTTGTAGGTACGTGGAGACCTAATATGATGATGGTAGTGTCTCGATCTAACCTGGGCTTCGGTGTCGCAGTGGTAGCCTCCGTCATGGTGATATACGATTGGGGTGAGCAAAGCAGTACACATTGAAAAACTACTGATATGCTCATAATATCTCTATCTCCAGTACTGACGCTTGGACGAGAGGTAGGTTGATTGCATCACCGGAGCAAGCATCTTACCCAGAATCTTATTATAGGTTGAACTGGTCTGGGTGAGCAGAGTCCCATACCAAAAGACAACAGGATGATGCGATTAATCTGGAGCAGAGGCAGCGTTTATCCCTCATGACCATTCTATATTTCAGTGTATGTCGCTCGAGTCATGGACCTCAAAAAATTGTGCTGACGTCAAACTATTCTAGATGCGTTATATTGGAATAATATATGTTATGTATGTTTGAAGTTAAAGTTATGACACTGCTAATAACCTATCACTCACCATCAGCAACAACATATTGTGTATGTCTCTTTGCATACAGTACAGTTAGCTCCTCTGACCGACGAAATACAGGGAACCTTCCAACAGTATCGCAGACAGATATAGTGAGTATTCTGCGCTGATATCTGTTAATACCCCTCCTAATTACCTGCCTACGTACAAGGAGTGAGTGGTATTCCCTGCCAGATTGTCGGTTCAATATAATGACTGTAACAGGTGTAAGTTTTTTTTTGAGTGTCTGGGTTCTACGAAGCACTGAACGGGCGTTTCAGGCAATATTACCAGCTTCACACTAAATTCAGCAAATGTGATCGTGACTGCTATTTTGGGTGGTGAGTGACTCAGCTGCGATACTAATCAGTGATACTGACTGACGTATCATGCTAGTCATCATGATTGTTCGATTATATGCCATGTATCAAGGATCAAGAAATATACTTATCTTTCTCATCGCAATCTTCCTGACTGCCAACATCACTTCTGCAGTGGTCGCTGCAGTTATTCTCAGCGATACTTCAGGAGGTAAGTTCTAGTTATGTATCAAATGATCGGGCTGACCCGACGAATATCAGAGGAGCTCATTCTCTCCGGTACCTATCAGTGCACTCACAGCTCCACGGGTGACCCAAATCTGGTACTAGTGATCTATATACTCAACACTGTATGGGAGGTCCTCGCACTGGGTCTTGCCGTCTGGATTACTGTTAAACAATTCCGTGACTTGCGACAATTCGGATCATCGACCTTTGGGGACTGTCTCAGAGAGTTGATCAAATCTCACGTGTTTTACTTTGGAAGGTACACCCATGATCTGACCTGGTAGTCTTTGCTGCTGAACTTTTGCATGAACTAGTTTTTTTGCTGCATCCTGCATGAATTTCGGCAGTTTTGCTCCAACAATTGCGGTATGCTGATCGTTCGCTGCATGTGACTGTGATTTATCATTTTTATAGGACTCAGATTCCATGGGAGTCATCACATATTCCGGTATTTGTGTCATCATCGCTATGGTGCAGATGTTTGTACTTGGTCCACGCCTCATTCTTGACGTTCGAGAACTGCACGCTAAGCTTGTAGATGACTCTGACGCAGGAACCGGCATGATTTCTATTGTTTTCCTGGAGCATGTACACGTGTCGACTGGTAGTTGCGTGTAACACAGGAATTCTTGTTGGGTGCTATGCAGGGAGCAGGAGAATTTTCGTGGAGTCAGGTACTTAAAAAGCTATGTTCCGAGCATGGTCCGAAGAGAAAATAATAGGTCTGAGGTAATTGATTTATTGTTGAGTCTCTTGGAGTCAACACGCCGAGTAAGTTATTTCGATACGATGCACCTACGAGTTATACCATGGCTGTCCTCATTGATCACTTGATAGTCGAGAAAAGAATTCGAAAGATTACCCAATTGGTTGCAAGAGAACCGAAAAACTCTGATACATCCAGTAGACCCAAAACTCTAGTCTAGTTATCCCTGGACCAATTGTGCAAAGAAGCACGGAATGGAGTTAAATGAAGATGTTAAGGCCCGGAAGGACAACTGCAGCCGAATGAAAGGTACTAGGTCAATCGGTAACGGTCCGAATAGGCCCGCTCTTCCACGAATCTACTTATCGCAACTGGCATCGACCGAGAAATGACACGAGCTCTCAAGATCATCCCGCAGCGAAGCATCTATAGCTACATCCACAAGAGAAAAATGTCCTCAACACCATCCCTACCGAAATTCGTCGTCTGGGCACCCGACTACACTGACGAGGGTGCTCTCGGACGAAGACTAGCAGTAAGACCCGCCCACCTCGAGAACATCAAGAAACAAATCAGTCAAGGCGTCCTACGTAACTCAGTTCAGCAAGTTATGCACCTAACGCTAAAGAACTTTGAAATTCAACAGGAGTTGGCGGAGCGTTCATGACGCCCGAATCCGTCGATGCAGCTGCGGCAGACAGAAAGTTTCGCGGCTCGTGCATGATTTACGAGGGCGAAAGTATCGATGCTGTGCGTCAGCTTGTGGAGGAGGATCTTTATTATAAGACTGATGTGGTGCGTCTTGGCTGTTATGATGTGATTGATGTATGGACGCTGATTCGGAGACTGTTATGATACAGTGGGACAAGGAGAAAATCGTCATTCTCCCTATCGCATTAGCAACGGGCCTTCCGCCTGTGCCTTCCTGATACCTGCAGACATCAAATATACTACTTATGAATGAAAGATGATATAGACTTGTGACCAGTCTGACATTAGTATGATACGTCTTTGCTCGATTGACTTATCCGCGGTTATACCAGTACTAGGCCCTAGCCTATGTCATGATACCACGCAATCGCAATCTTGATGAAGCTCAAGAGCCACTACGAGACCCAAGCCTTGCAAGGTTATCTGCGGCTCTCCGCCCGCTTTTGAGTCCGTGAGACAATAAATTTATCCTATCGAAGCCATCAAATCATTTGAACTCAAAAACCCCAACAAGCTAGTGCTATCATTGACGATGAAGATAAATTTGTACACTTCCTCCTTGGTGTTGCATGCATGGTGGTTGCACCCAGCGAGAACAGAACGTGAGACACAACGAGCTT
Source organism: Suillus hirtellus (assembly GCA_016695485.1). NCBI lineage: Eukaryota > Fungi > Basidiomycota > Agaricomycetes > Boletales > Suillaceae > Suillus > Suillus hirtellus. Next base: position 98,935 of record MU172318.1, on the reverse strand, counting down.
GATACGTGATTCAGTTTGCTATAACATATGTGACGATGACTATGCTGGTGCAGATAGGAAAGTTTGGACGTTGTCTTCGGATGACGGAGCAACGAATGTTCTGAGACCACATGTCCTCAAACTGCCAAAAAAACCTTTCGCAATCTGCTGGCATTGCAGATATTATGGGGTCGAATGCGTCACAACCACGCAGAAATTTCATTGGACATCCGATTGACACGAGGTTAATGAGGAGATTCCAGTAGATATGTTCTTCTTAAAATCTAATGAACGTCATTCAGTATATAAGAGCAAGGTGTGTTTCTACTAACACTTCAGATTTATCAGATTCCAAATTACACCCTCGCACACAATGCGTTTCTCTTCTGTGACTGTCCTCGCCGTCGTTGCTGCTTTGGCATTATCAATTTCTGCCACACCCATTGATGCGCACCACCATGAATGCCCCTGGTATTGCTCGGTTGACTCACAATGCGGCTATTGCTATTACGGGTTTTGCGTGAGTACCAGTAGTTTTCTTGTATTTGATACACGACTCACCTGCATGGCAGTTGCAGGGACTTCAACTCTGCGTGGTGAGTCATATTTCTGCTTTCACATCGATGCAGTATGGGACGCGCAAGTTACTAGTGATTGATCGAGTTGATCAACGTGCATCAAGAAAGTATCGGTCCAATTACATACTGGAGTTGGCCTGGAATTTTCGTTCAACTGGGAGATGTCTGCAGATAAGACGTGTAACTTGAAAGATACAGACAATAGTAACACTGTTAAGAAGGGCGTAGATTAGTCTATGGCGCACACTAAGCCTCGCAAGAGCGCTGGCTATGGGATTAAGCCAGCAAAAGGATCTCCTCGAACGATAGTCCAGGGAGATCCGATTAATACTGCAAGTGCACAAGAACTAGGGAGAAACAAGCTTCAGGACGTAGGTAGAATCGAAACGAGTTGAGAAATACGTGGCAAAGTTCCACTCAATGTGCAGTTGTACCAATGATGCATCACAGGTCCGCTATAGCTGTCCTGTTTAATTCATTACTATGACACGAACCTGCGACTGATGCACACCTGCTGTACCTGACTACTTGTTAAACTCGGGTTCTCGGCGAGGTGAAGCTCCTTACTATGGCTATAATTCACACGTCTTTCACAGGTGGTGAGCCATCATCGCGATTGCCGTCGCAGGGGCCGAGTAGAAGCGCTTCTCAACTCAGCATTTCGTCAGCAACCAGCAGCACTACGCATGGATCTTTATCATCACCTTCTCAGCACATCCGAAGGTCAGATTCAGTACTTTAACTCGACTGTTGCATGCCTTGTCTCCGATGTAGCAAGACTGAATGAATGAAATAAACATTTGTTGGAGTCCGCTCACAGAAGGGACAAATACAGGTTATAGAGACTTTGCTCTGGCATTTGGCAGCAGCTGCACTACGAATGAGCAATTTCGATCAAAAAGTAACACTAGTTAGTACTGCATATATCGGACTCCATGAAGAAAATAACGGACCAATTTGCAGCCTTGGTAGCCATGAGTTTCATGGCACTTTCCCTTGAAAAGGTGATGCTCGTCAACAACGCATGCGGCTCACTTTGTCACCAAGGCCAAAGAGCTTATCGAAGAAAATTGGGGCCATGACTTGTGCCAGAGAGCTCACGGCTGCCGAGAAATGCGCGACCAGTTAGCTATTGAAAGGCAAGTTGGTAGGTCTTACGTCCGCACGGCATACGGCATACAGTTATACACCTAAACACCCTCGGATTGCAGTGGAGCTAAAATCGCACTTCCACAGTGAGTAGAGTTAGCTTCGTGCAGAGAACTGAGGTCAACAGTGATGTTCCCGGACGTATATAGACCGTGGGAAGGTGAGACAAAAAAAGAATGCCGAATAACAACTACACGCGATGTGCAGCGTTAACTAGTGTCTTTTGCATGACAGTAACGTTTATGCATAGCTTTTATTTCATCATCATGGCATGATGGTGGGACAGAAAAAGAACAATGCTTATCATGGGATGTCGCAACTACCCGATACACAGCGTTAGTACGTTTTGCATTAGCTTCTATCCATGATTCTCATGTATAATAACCCGACGACCAAGACAGAGAGCGATGGAGTGGGCATGATGTAACAGATGTTGGAGGAGCAGGGGGTTTGAGAATCGAGAGGCTTGCTTACAGGTTTCATTGCAGAGGGCGTTGACAGTCGGCGGAACAGGTTAGTTATCTGTTTGCTTCGTTTTAGCGCATTCTATTTTGTGCTATCACGACCGGGTCAAGGCCAACGAGGCCAATCGCCGCCACTGCCATGCCGACACTTGTTGAGGATCGATTACAACACGTCCAGACTTGTATTAGATGACTACAAGTCTACCCGGATTCAGTCATCAATCAAGGGTCTCCAGCCTCAGGAATAAACGTTGAACACCCGTCTCCCATTGCATGATATTAATGCCGACTCGGAGTGGTGAAATATAAGGTCTAGCCTAGCATCGTCATTATAAATTCACAACGTATCCCACTCACTTTCACTTATGCCCGAATATGACCCTAGTCTCGGACGATCCTAGCTGGTTGCCGACAATTAATTTCTTCTATTTAAGTTCCTATTTTGTAGGTACGTGGAGACCTAGTTGTATGATTGTCTCGATCTAACCTGGGCTTCGGTGTCGCAGTGGTAGCCTCCGTCATGGTGGTATACGATTGGGGTGAGCAAAGTAGTACACGTCGAAAATGGTTGATATGCTCATTGTATCTCTAGTACTGACACTTGGACGAGAGGTAGTTTGATCTCATTACCAAAGCAGACATCTTGCTCACAATTATATCATAGGTTGAACTGGTTTGGGTGAGCAGAATCCCATATCAGAAGACAACAGAATGATACAGTCAATTCGGGCAGAGGCAGCGTTTGTCTCTCATGACCATTCTATATTTCAGTGTATGTCGCTCGAGTCATGGACGTCGACAAGTTGTGCTGACGTCAAACTATTCTAGATGCGTTATATCGGAATAATATATGCTATGTATGTTTGAAGTTAACGTTATGGCGCTGCTAATAACCTATCACTCACCATCAGCAACAACATATTGTGTATGTTTCTTTGCATACAGTACAGTTGCCTCTGACCGACGAAATACAGGGAACCTTCCAACAGTATCGCAGACAGACGTAGTGAGTATTCTGCGCTGATATCTGTTAACACCCCTCCTAATTACCTGCCTACGTACAAGGAGTGAGTGACATCCCCTACCGGGGTGTTAGTTCAATATAATGAGTGTAACAGGTGTAAGTTCCTTTTGAGTGTCTGGGTTCTACGAAGCACTGAACGGGCGTTTCAGGCAATATTACCAGCTTCACACTAAATTCAGCAAATGTGATCGTGACTGCTATTCTGGGTGGTGAGCGACTCAGTTGCAATACCTCAATGGATCGCTTCTTGGACCTGAACCAAGTGGCACCCCAACTAGGACCCCGAAACTCAAATTTCAACATCGCGCTCAACAGCGCCAAGGCTGCCAAACGGCGCCTTCGCGCATCCATACTAACTCCTAGACCTTTCTCTTCTATCTAGACACACTCCAGAAAACCCCAAAAACAATCAAATAAGTATATAAACCGTGAACAACACTAACAGACAGACTATGACTCATGGCGCCCACTAAAGCGCCAGAGAAAAAGAACCAGTCAACTACGCTACCCCACACAACTAATCGTAACCCCACTGCCCAAAGGAATCAAATGCTGCAGGATGACATTGAGGCGTTACCAGGAGCAGTCACGGGTTTGGACTCAGCTGAGAAGTATCTCACCAGTGTTCTCCTTCGCCAGGCTGATGAACCTCTCTCCCTGCTCCACTTGGCGGGCATCCTTTTCCAAGTCACCCAAATGGCCAAACTCATCCCGCTTGCCATCACCAACGCTATCAGAGCTGTAGCTTTCATTCTCAAACAGCAAGCTGCCTCGGAAATAGCAGATGTAGTTGCCAAAGCAGCAGCCGACCAACTTATGAATTCCCTCTCGACCAACATCGTGAACAGTGTCATAGCTGCTATCGCCCCTCAAGTAGCCTCCATACACACCACTGCAGAATCTTTGAAAGGAACATTGGCACAATTGAAGCAACTTCATGATGTAATAGAAAGGGAAAAAGAGGAAGAAAAGAATGATCTCAAAACTGCAGCCAAACGCATTGAGGATGCAGTGGACACCCTATACGAATCCATCGAGGACTGCAATAACTCCTACAAGCTCCTCACACTGTCCCTCGAATTCACTCAGGACCGTCTCAACAACCTCGCGACTCAGCTCTCCCAAACCTCACCAGTTACCATGCAACCAACAGCCACTCCCCCAGCCTTCCCTACCTACAGTTCAATAGCAGCTGCCAATCTCCCCCCATCCATTGACCAAG
>MU172318.1:0-90320 GCA_016695485.1 Suillus hirtellus | reverse complement strand
ACACTAACCCAGGTTCCTACCTAGCTGCGAAATTTCAGAGAATACTAAGGAAGATCAAGCATGCGAACCCAAACTTCAAGCTAACGCTCCGCTGGGTTCCTGGACATGAGGGAGTACACGGGAATGAGGAGGCAGACAAAGCGGCGAAAGTAGCGGCAGAGGGAAGGAATCATAACAGTCCCCGTGAGCTTCTCCCAAAATATCTTCGTAACAACCTACTGCCACTCAGCCTCTCAGCCATCAAGCAAGCTCACAGAGAACATACCCATGCCAGATGGGCCACATTATGGTCCACCTCCCCCCGCTTCCAACACATCCAACGCATAGGCCCCCTTGCAATCAAACGTTCATTTCTCAAACTCACATCATCCTACTCGAAACGCCTCACTGGACTCCTAATAGGACTGCGCACCCGTCATCTCCCGCTGAACCAACATCTCTTCCGCTTAACGAAAACCGAATCCCCCCATTGCCCCCATTGCCCACAAACCGAAGAAACCATTCATCACTTTCTATTCGAATGCCCTCGATACATCGCAGCACGTCATGTCATGTCCCACGCCCTAGGGCAGAAATCCACCTCGCTTTCTCACGTTCTGACAGACTCAGATGCCATCACTCATCTCGTTTGGTATGTTAATCAGACCCGTAGACTGAAATCCACGCTAGGTGACATTTCGATGCCCACAGCCTGACCACTCTGACGCACTCTACTCAGTTATCACTCTCCGACCACTCTAATGTCAACACACCATATCCCCCACCCTATCCTATCACGACCTAATCCTCACCTAATCCCTACACCTCAGCTCGCCCACACGAGATCCCTGGTCGCACCTTGGGGACTATGCCAGTAACCGCGAATACATGATGTACCGACACGTTGGACGACCCATCTCCTTGTCCACCCAGGAAGCGCACCTTGACTTCCGTGTCCCTTACCCTATGTCTATCACTCACTTACTGAACACCCCAACTGATCTCTGTTTGGTCCGCAACTGCGGCCGAGCACGCATTATATATTTCACGATAGCTATTACTCACGCAATCTTACTTATAGTCTTCCCTTAGTCTCCTACATCGCCCATCTAAAACGGCCGGCGGGAACGGCGGACTGGTGGGGTACACCTTACACCAGTGCATTTGGGGATGCGACAACGGGACGGAGCATGGGGCTCCTTGACTAGACAGTACTGTCCTACATAGAGTATACCTCTCAATGGACAATAATTGGATGAGAAAAAAGAAAAAAAAAAAATACCTCAATGATGTCGACTGACACATGATGTCAGCTATCATGATTGTTCGGTTATATGCCATGTATCAAGGATCGAGAAATATACTTATTTTTCTCATTGCAATCTTCCTGGCTGTCAACATCACCTCTGCAGCGGTCGCTGGAGTATGGCTCAGCAACGCTTCAGGGGGTAAGTTGCCGTCATGTATGAAAGAATCAAGCTGACCCAATGAACATTTAGAGGAGCTCATCCTCTCCGGCACCTATCAGTGCACTCACAGCTCCAAGGGTGACCCAAACCTGGTATTGGTGATCTATATACTCAACACTGTATGGGAGGTCCTCACATTGTGTCTTGCCGTCTGGATTGCTGTAAAACAATTCCGAGACTCAGGCTTGCGACGATTCAGAACTTCGACCCTTGGGGACTGTCTCAGAGAATTAATAAAATCTCACTTATTTTACTTTGGAAGGTAAACTCATAATTTTGACTTGGTTATCGTTGTCGCTAAAGTTCCGCACGAACCAGTTTTTTTGCTGCATCTTGCATGAACTTCGGTTTTTATGCTCCAACAATCGCGGTATGTCGATCGTTCGCTGCATGTGACTACTATTCATCATTTTATAAGACTCAGATTCCATGGGAGTCATCATATATTCTGGCGTTTCTGTCATCATCGCTATGGTGCAGATGTTTGTACTTGGTCCACGCCTCATTCTCGACGTTCGAGAACACCACGCTGGGCTTATAGGCGACTCTGACCCAGGAACGAACATGACCTCAATTATTTTCCATGAGCATGTACACGTGTCAACTGGCAGTTGCGCGTAGCACAAGAATTCTCGTTGGGTGCTATGCAGGGAGCAGGAGAAGTTTCTTAGGAGGTCAGGTACTTAAATAAGTTATATTCCGAACACGGTCCAAAGAGAAAATAATATTGATGATGTTCACTTTCATGAAATCCTGATGCTGCCAACTCGAATGACATTTGAGGAGGTGGATAAAGCCAGCAAAGAAGTTTCTCATTCCGAAGTCAAGTATTTGGACAACGTTGGCGGAGGTATCCTTGGAATTCACTCACCTATGACATATTCAGTGAGCTTTCCTGTGCTAGTTTCAGTGTTGTTAGTTTACGTTTTGCAGAATTTGCTTCGCGAAGCCTCTTGGCTTGAGTAGCATATGTTTAAAAGCCCTTCAGGAACCCCCAGAGTAGGCCGTATGCACCTTGGTGAATACTCTCCATTACCTGATGCGCAAATCACAACCTTCATCTGCGTTCTGTATTATATGTAGTGAAAGAACATTATGCCCTTTCGTTATATGACTGTTCTTCAAAGTTTCGTATTTGTGATTGTACTAATCTATTGCCCATGCTCTAGGCCATCGACGGATAATTTGTCTTCCTCGGCTGTATCCGAGTCATTTGCCTCGGAATCCCGTCTAGAGATTCGCAATATCAAATATTTACCCCTTTCGTTTGTGACTACATAGACCGCTCCTCGAAATGTCTTCTCGTCGGCACTATTTCCTAATGGATTAATCTCAGCTTTGAATTTTCAGGCACGTTCAAATACCTCCTATCACATTGTTGGATTCGTGACACCTGGCACGGACGTAACTGGAAGGCTTCACTGATATCTAGGTGTGGTGAGATTGTCAGTGAGACATCAAAGGCTCAGTTGCTCAGATTTTTTTCGACTCGGAAATGGTGGCCCTATCTGATGTCTCCTCGCAGGAGGAGCTTTTCAGCTATACAGGTGCTTAGGACGAATAGCCATGCGAAGCCCGAGGGTAACTTCGTCGGTGCAGTCTGGTTGCCAGACCGTGTAGTGGTACACTTTCACGGATGTCGGAAGGTATTCGGAAGCGAGCGGTGACATTTCGATCTGAATGAAGATAGACGTGCATGGCATATCTAGCTCAGAGCAGACTGGTGCATGACTGTAGTATAGTGAGGGCGCTAGCTGTGAATGAATCTGTTGGAGTCAAGGCAAGTAAGTTAGTATTTTCGGTTTTACGATGCACCTACGAGCATACCACGGTTTATCCTCGTCAGTCACCTGATAGTGGAAGACGGACTCCTTGTTCCCCTAGCAGCTGCAGGGTATACATCCCAAACTAGCCCAGTTATCCCACCCTGACTCAATTAAAAAAAAGAGTGTCAGCAAAACAATTAAAACAGGGTGTCAATAATGCTGGCGGCCTGAAAGCTGGAAGGACAACGGATGCAGGTGATCTTGGCCAATGGAACGTCAATCGGTTCAAACAGGCCCGCTCCTCCACCAATCGACTTATTATCGACCGCGAAACGACACGAGCTCTCAAGATCATCCTGCAGCGAAGCACCTACAGCTACATCCGCACGAGAAGAATGTCCTCAACGCCATCCCTACCAAAATTCGTCATCTGGGCACCCGACTATACCGACGAGGGTGCTCTCGAACGAAGACTAGCAGTAAGACCTGCCCACCTTGAGAACGCCAAGAAACTCATTTACTATACAGCTGATGTGGTGCGTATCTTGGCTGTCACGATGTGATTGATGCTTGCAATGAGCGCTGACTCAGAGATTGTTATGATGCAGTGGGACAAGGAGAAAACCGTTATCCTCCCCATCGCATTGGCAACAGGCCTTCCGCCTGTGCCTTCTTAATACCTGCAGATATTAAATATACTAGTCATGAATGAAAGATGTTACTTCAGGCCACGCAATTCCCCCGATGTCCCTGCACGACGATAGGCAATGCTGTATGATCCCGTCGATTTCATACCTTCGAATCCTATTGGTTTCTTGAAAAAGACATCGCAACGGGGGTTTTGTCGCGGAGTTTTTCTAGTGATTAGTCTTGGTCTGAATTTGACTCGACGGAGGGTGTGACGTGTCATGTATGGGAATGATGCCCCGCATAAAGCAGCATGACGGTCACGGTGCCGAGCCTGTCGAGAATCGAGATGTAATAATCAAATCTGCTAAAGTACCACACTTATTGTTAATATATATCCTACTCGCACATATACCATGTACTACCTACTTACTGCTTAGCGCTTATAGCACTCAACCACGTAGCAACTAAACGACACTGTCACTGACGGTTTGACTGACTAAGAATATGATAGTCACCATTACAAATATCATGCGGCCAAATGGGGCACAACCGCGCATCGGGTGACCTTCAAAGCTCGTCGATTCATTCGCTGACGCGATGCTAGTAAAGGTATTTCGGTGGACCCACGGTGGATATGTTCTGAAAGCCATATGCATAAATGATAAGAGACTTTATCCAGCATATAAAAGAAAGGTGTATTCCTACTAACCCCTTGAGAATTATTTGATCCCATATCACATCCTCATACACAATGCGTTTCACCTTTGTGATTATCCTCGCCGTCGCTGCAGCTTCGGCATCATCAATTTCTGCTAGGTCCATTAATGGCGGTGACCCCGATGGATGCCCCCCTGAGTGTTGGATCGGCGGAATATGCATGAGCTGTCCTTCGGGCGTTTGCGTAAGTATCAGTAGTTTTCGTGATTAATTTGATTGACTCACCACATAGCAGAACTATCGTTTCTGCCGCAGAGTGAGGTATGGAGTATTTCTTCGAGAATTGGACCAAAATTCACAACGAACTTCTAGGTACTGACTCCTGACTTCTGAGGCCTGAGGCCTGAGTCCCAGTAAAAATCGACAAGAAAGAGGTAGATACATGTCGATATATATAAAGCCTATAGATTGCTCGCCACTTTCAACTTATGTGATCACGTGTTTATTTTCGCATTCACCGTTGCGTGTAGCACGGGAATCTCTGTTGGGTGCTACGTATTTTTTTAATCCTTTTATTGTCATTATAGACTAGCCTAATGTCGACAGAATTTTAGGTATTGACTAGTGACGAGGGGTGCTATGTAAGGAGCAGGAGAAGTTTTTCGGGAGGTCAGGTACTCATGATCCAGAGAGAAAATAATATTGATGATGTTCACTTTCATGTAATCCCGATGCTGCCGACTGGAATGATGGCATTCGAGGAGATACACAAAGCCGGTGAAGCAGTTTCTCCTTCCGAGGTCAAGTATCCGGACAATGTTGGCGAAGGTATCCTTGGAATTCACTCACGTATTGCATGTTCAGTGAGCTTTCCTGTGCTAGTTTCAACGTTGTTGGTTTTACAAGCGGCTCGTGCCATGAATATGGGAAAGAACATACCCTTTCGTTATATGTCATACTGTTGTATTTGTAATTAATCTATTGCCTATGCAGATAAGTCATCTTCCTCGGCTGTATCCTTGAAAGCCTCCGCCTACCCGGACCGCTCCTCGAAATGTCTTCTCGTCGTCACTATTTCCCAATGGGTTAATCCCAGCTCTGAATTTTCAGGCACGTTCAAATACCTCCCATTACAAAGTTGGATTCGTGACAACCTGACACGGACGTAACCGGAAGGTTTCACTGATATCTAGGTGTGGTGAGATTGTCAGTGAGACATCAAAGGCTCAGCTGCTCAGACTCGAAAATGGTGGTTTCATCTGATGTCTCCTCCAAGTCGTGCGATGAGCCTCTTAGCTCATACAGGTGCTTGGGACGAATAGCCATGCGACGCACGAGAGTAGCTTCGTCGGGGCAGTCTGTTTACCAGACCGTGTAATGGTGGATGTTGGAAGATATGAAGCGAGCGGTGTCATTTCGATCTGAATGAAGGTGGACGTGCATGACGTATCTAGCTCAGAGCGGACTGGAGCATGACTGCAGTATATTGAGGGTGCTAGCTGCGAATGAATCTGCTAGAGTCAAGGCAAGTAAGTTAGTATTTTCGGTACTACGATGCACCTACGAGCATACCACGGTCTGTCCTCACCGATCACCTGATAGTGGAAGACGGACTCCTTGTTCCCCTAGCAGCTGCAGGATATACATCCAAAACTAGCCCGGTTATCCCACCCTGAACCAATTGAAAAACGAGTGTCAGCAAAACAGTTAAAACAGGGTGTCAATAATGCCGGCGGCCTGAAAGCTGGAAGGACAACGGATGCAGGTGACCTTGGCCAATGGAACGTCAATCGGTCCGAACAGGCCCGCTCTTCCACCAACCGACTTATCATCGACCGCGAAACGACACAAGCTCTCAAGACCATCCCGCAGCGAAGCATCTACAGCTACATCCGCACAAGAATGTCCTCGACACCATCCCTACCGAAATTCGTCGTCTGGGCACCCGACTACACCGACGATGGTGCTCTCGAACGAAGACTAGCAGTAAGACCTGCCCACCTCGAGAACGCCAAGAAACTCATCAATCAAGGCATTATACGTAAGTTCAGCACGAGCTGGATATCTAGCGCCCAAGCACTTTGAAATCTGACAGGAGTCGGCGGAGGGCTCTTGACGCCCGAATCTGTTTATGCAGCTGCAGTAGACATGAAGTTCGTTGGATCGTGCTTGATATACGAGGGCGAAACCATCGACGTCGTGCGTAAGATCGTGGAGGAAGATATTTACTATACAGCTGATGTGGTGCGTATCTTGGCTGTCACGATGTGATTGATGCTTGCAATGGGCGCTGATTCGGAGATTGATATGATGCAGTGGGACAAGGAGAAAATTGTTATTCTCCCCATCGCATTGGCAACAGGTCTTCCGCCTGTGCCTTCTTGATACCTGCAGATTGATGTTTTTCAAAGACACCAGTGATGAATGAAAGATGTCAGCAATCGACGACCCGTGACCAGTCTGACATACGTGGTTTATATCGGTACTAGGCTGGTTCCGAGCCTACGTGATAATACCACGCAACCACAATCTTGATGAAGGGCTGCGAGGTCCAAGCCTTTTGAGGTTATAACATCTGCAGTTCTTCGCCCGCTTTGATCCCCAACAAGTCCCCGAGATAACAAAATCTCATTGTCCTTTCGAAGTCCTGAAATCGCTTAGAACTTCAACAAGCCACGCAATTCCCCGACATCCCTACACGATATCCTAAATTGCAGGACAACGGCATGATATGCAATGCTGTATGATCCCGTCAATTTCGTACCTTCGAACCCTATTGTTTGGCTGAAAGAGATATCGCAACAAGGGTTTTGTCGCGGAGTTTACACGCCCAGAATACCAGCCAGCGAATGAACGCCCAAGTTTTATTCTATTATGTGCATATGCAGCCTAGCTAGATCGTGAAAGTTCGTAACGCGTAACGGTATATATTGTACACTGAACAAGAAAAAAGTACACATCCGGCGAAAGAATACTGCCATTTTGATGTGTTTCGTAGTTCGATGAAGTAGGCGGGACTATGAGATTATAGGAAACCATCGGGGAACAAATGAGAACATGGTATATGTTACTTGGATGATATGATGGAGTGAAGATAGCAATAGAAATATGGAATGCAAGCAAAATGTCAGCAATGCGGAAATGATGAGATTGATTGTAGATGATGCGTGGGTATACGTGCGGCAAGGCGCGCATGATATAATTAACAAGCGCTTTGAATATCACATGGGAGCGGATAATGCCGCGGTGATGTGGATATCTCTGGGGAGAAAATAATGAACAAAGCGATCCAGTCGAGCAATCTATAGTATAAGAAAGCGAGATCAATAACATTATTGGAAATGGGAGGAGGGGGAAGTACTGACGGTTTTCTTCTTGAACTCATCACGCAAGGCCGCTAGCAAGCCAATACTCTGAGCAGGGTCAATAAAATAGAGCAGGGTCGATGACGGAATCGTCAGGAATGGCATAAGACGGCTTCCAACTCGCACCAACCCGCCGTGTTGACGAATATGCCGCACCAGCAGGGGGAACATAGCCAGACTGCGGTACAGCAGCGGTGTTCGTCATCTGTGTGAAGATTGGTGCTTGTCCTTGTGGTGGCGGAGGGGGAGGGGCGCCCACCTGCGGCACCGCAGCGTTTTGCGGTCCACCCTCACCCGCGTCGAAGTTGATGAACTGCATCATGTCGCGCGTGAATGCGCTCGGCTGACGTTGCCGTTGCTGCGCTGCCATATAAGCCTGAACATCAGGGTTGAGCTTGAAGAACGATGCGAAGTCGTCCACAGAAAGCTTTGGGTCAATGAAAGTGTCTGTGGGGTTCACGGTGCCGGAAGGATTCACGGTGGTGGGATCGTGCTCGTGTGATGATGCAGCAAGTACCGCCTCGATATCGAAACTATTGTAATAGTTTTCAAATTCCTGTGACTGCCCGTCAGAGTTTGGGGCCATGTCGACTTCGAAGTCACCCTCAGGCTGAACAGGAACATCTCCAGGGTTGATCTTTGTAACGTCGAAGACACCGTTCTGGTCAGGGGATGACATCATGTCCTGAAGTGAGCTTTCGAGCTCGTGCATTGTCCCCAAATTGTTAGCAGCCGCAAGGTCGAAGTTCAAGAAATCCTGAGTAGCACATGAAAAAATTAGTGACGGTGACAATAGCATTGAGAAACGACATACCTGCGGCTGATAGTCACAACTTACCTTTGATGCATCAAAGTCATCCCATCCGGGAGCAGGTTGTTGGGCAGCTCCAGAACCAGACGGCTGCGATACGATGTGATCTTGTGGAGCTTGCCATCCACCATAGGTACCCTGCGGTTGCTGCATAGGCGCAGACTCCATATTGTATGAGTTATGGGGAGGGGGGAAAGCCTGGAAGAACGGAGGAAGACCACCGTAAGGCTGCTGTGTGGGTTGCGCATCTGGGATGGAAGATATACGTACTGGAGGTAGCTCATCTAGCCGCAATAGAAGTTCATCCGAGAGGGACGAAAAATCGGAGGTAGACGACGGGTTCGGCGATGACATAGCTGACATCGGTGGTGATGGACCTATAAGTCCAAACTGCATTTCCGGGTCGAGGAAGGTGTAATTGTAATAAGCCATGTGAGGAGGGATGTTCTGGACAGGCATGACACCGGGGAGAGGGTAAGGAGGTGCATATGCCATCGCTGGCCTGACTTGTTGTGGGTCGGGCTCTTGCATTGGCTGTGGTACAACTGCATCGTGTTGCTCCTGTGAGGGCCCGGCGACTGCGTCTGCGCGACCGCGAGTTTTCTTCTTCTCGCGAGCGCGTTCCTTGAGCTGCTTTTTTTCTTCCCTGATGCGTTCCTTCTCCTCCTTCTTCATCGGTTGGAACCTATAATCAGGGTATTTACGCTGGTGCTCCGCCTTCTTCGCGTCTGCAAGCCGCTCATACTCTAACTTGACTGCATCTGACTCCTTTCGCCACATGTCAGAAACAAGTTTTGAAACGTCGGCCTGGGCTCTGCTCCGTTGACCAGGCTCTGCTGGTGGTAGCTCCTTTATCTTATCGGAGCGATAGAGGATCCAGGCGTTGGGGGGGCGGGGAGGCTTGATGTCTTCATCATTCGTTACGCGACCTTTTCCTTTAGATCTAGTTGGACCTGGCATTGGGTGCAACGGGTGAAGAGCGTAGTATAAAGTGTAGAGCTTGAGATGATTTGGAGTATGAAAGTTCCTCTGAATGGGAGGATGAATGTTGTAGTTAAGAGGAAAAACTGGAAGGTCGCGTCGTAGATGAAGTGCGGGAAAATGTGTAAAGACAGGTCCCATTTTAGTAGGTCCTTGTAGGTCCACACTATTTTGGAATTGTTTGCTCTGTGGACCAGTTTAGCACAGCTTCTGTACCACAAAGTCCACTATCTGCTCTTTCAATGGTCTTGCCATGACCAAACCACAGTGATTTGACAGAAGGTACGCATTATACAAGAGCAGTCGTGGACCACTTACCATGTCGGCCCTCGCTTGGATGTTCATGAAAACAAAGTAAGCTCGTCGCTCGCTTGACAGCTGCCACAGTTCACAAGGAGTTCTACAAGGCGAATTGCTTGCGTCGACCGATCCCCGGTTTCAGATGTGACTTGCTTCAACACTGAGTCGTGAACGAAGACCAGAAGATCGGCGAAAAAAGGCCACTAGCTTTACCTAGCTTCGGCGTGGCACCGGGCGGCAACCTTCATCCAGGGACTAATCTTGGAAACGAATTAGTTTCGACGACCCGCCTTCAAGTTTGACTTGATATCTTTCTTGTCTCTGGGCCATAGTACACAACTGTACAGTAGAGAGTCTTGTCAGTGCTGCGTAGCTGCCTCACCGATGTCCCCGTTACACGCTTTCGATCAGTGTATTACCTTTTCAGAGCCAATAAACCTAGATCATCATAGTAGGCAACGCTTTGATCAGAATTTCGCGCTGAGAATTACGGAGTTAAGCCGCTTCTCGGGTAAAATAGCCTCGAGGCCGTCTTCTTGAACTTTGCAAATGCTTGGCAACTTAAGGATCCGACACACGTTCAAACTAAATTTGTAAAGGAATCTCGAGAACACATGTTTTGATACAAATTTCGACCGAGTATTTAAGTTGCGTTATGATCAAACAGATACTGTAATGCATGCGGAAATATCGTAGCTTGGCGAGGATGAACACGACCTTTGAACATCATACAGAATTGCGACACCGACCAATCTTGAAACACAAAACCATTGGAGGGCTCAGTAGCCTCCGCCGTAACCACCGCTGTTGTATCCGCCGCCACCACCACTGTATCCGCCGCCACCGTAGCCGCCGCCACTGTGACCGCCGCCGTGGCCACCGCCGCCGTAGCCTCCACCTCCGCCTCCACCGTAACCTCCGCCTCCTCCTCCACCACTGGGTCTAGCATTGGCCAGGTTAACCCTAAGCCGGCGACCGTCTAGTTCTTGTTCGTTCATTCCTTGGATGGCTGCCTCAGCTTCTTCATTGCCGTTGAAGGTGACGAAACCAAAACCACGAGAGCGGCCAGTTTCACGATCCTTCATCACGATGGCCTAAAAAAAAACGCAAACGTGCAACGAGCAGGAGCGCATATAACAATTTTAGCCGCAGAAAAAAAAACCATGGGCGATCTGCCATCATCGGTGCCTATCTTTGACCACGATGGGAGATCGCCTCAATAGATCGCGCACATCAGTAACATTGCCAAAATCTCCGAAAGCCTGTAAAGTGGATATCAGCATCGAAGACAAACTAATCGCGCAAAAGAACTAACCGCTCTCAAGGAGTCATCTGTCGTGTTCCAACTCAGATTCCTGATCGATATGCCGACATCAGTAAAATCGCTCCTCGACACGATCAAAGCAGCATCAACGTACCCAACGTAAACTTTTGCCGCCATGATATTGTATGATGACGAGTAATGCCCTTCCTGAACTATCAGAGTTCAAAAGAAACGGGTTGATAACAAAGACAGAATGGGTGATGGATTTTATAGTGGGGCGCTCTTATTTTCAGACTCCCCTAGCTGCTTTGGGACATGCCAACGTGGTTTTTGAGTTTGCACATACTTCGCGCTCGGAATTGCCCTTGCACCTCCCAGAACTCCTGTGGTCATTTGACAAAACTTGCATGCGGCCAGGGCCCAGCCGTGCACCAGAATGAAACAGATGCAGATCACGGAGCTGATCATCAGTCACGCTTCAGAGCGAGATGTGTTCGTGGCGCTGCGAAACACAGGTCTCAACGCGGATCTTTACTGATGAAAGTGATTTATTTATCACAGGAGTTGCAGTGAAACGTAGCAGATCAGGGCTTGATATACAAACATAGTAGGATACTTGTTTTTTTTCTCATGATGCCAGCTAGTGGGAGAATTGTGGGATCTCGACATTCTCCCGACTCGCCCTACTTTTCCCTCCCCCATATGTTCTGGATAAATGAACCTGCCATAAGACACCCTCTCGGACACCCTTTACTACCAACTGCTTGTGTCTAACTGAACAGGATAAAATCGTAGGTTATCGTGACTTCAAGACTTTGGTCAGGTAAATGTACCCCCGGGCCAGATCTTCACCTATCATCTGGCAGGCCTCCGAGTCAGATTCGGTTCATCAACTACTATTTGCAGGTGGTATCATGTACCCCCAGATCACAGGCTGTCGTTGTTCATAGTGCCCTGTCGACCCCCTAGTTGAAGCAAGAAGCAGACACAAATGTCATCAGATGATATCATTATGGAGAACATGGATTCACTACGAGTTCTTGATTTATGCTAGCGCGTCCTCTAGAACACTCGTGAATATTGTCTCTGCAGCGAACATCCTGAAAAATCTAACGATGTATTCTTCAAGAAACAGGAACCGTTCTCATTACCCCCAATACCATGCACGTGTGTGCCTTCGAACCAAACCTGCTCTGTTTATCCACTTCTAGTTGTCTTTGCATCCCGAGGTGGGAATAAAAAGATTGTCCAGACGAATTGTTACGTGCAACTTCTGCGGATATAATCACCGCATCAGTCAAATCGCTCTCTGAGAGCGATGGGGCGGGAGGTGATTCATGACAAGGGGCCCCGCAAGACGATCTTAGGCGCTGCACGATTTCATGTACCAGTCTGCGTGCAATCCCTTGTCGTCGGAACTCGGGCGATACCCCAAGCGTCAACAAGGTAACCCGCAGAGCGCCTCCTCCAGTCTGATCCCCGCTCGAACTAAGCGGCCCTGGCGTTGAATGCCGTGTTTCCATGGTAGCAGAGGCAAATGCTATGACTTTGCCGTCGTACGTGGCTATCAGACACATACGCTGCGGCTGTGTGAGCAGCTGCACAAAAAATGTGGTGGGGTATGCGACTGGGAGGAGTTTGGTCTTTGGGACCGGTCGGGTGACCTGCAAGTCAGGGGCTTTGGTGTGCAAATGTGAAAGTGTTTCCTCACATGGAGTGCACGGACTTGTGGCATGTCTGAAGATCTCATCATCCGTATGCCGATTCCGTCCGGTAGCAGTGATGTCATGTGTCCACTATCACGTTGAGTCATAGATCTATACTTGATTTGTTGGCAGATTGCTGTAGGAGACGAAATCGTAAGGATGGGTATGGAGAAGACGCTTGGAGGAGTAGCATTCGAGTTTCAGCTTTAAAATTTTAGTACGCCTTACGGGCATTGTCGGCATGGAGTACATTAAAGGCATAACGCAATGATGTCATGCAATTGCTTTCCTATTCGCTCCGAGCCTCCGAACACGAACATACAAGTATGTAGGATATTTTGCGGTCAAGGAACCGATCTACAGAACATTGTTGCATCGCAGCGGATTATTGTAACATATATAGTCCAGTGCCCTTATGAGGGTATTATGTACGGTCCACGCACCCAAGTGAATTATTGCAGTGACAACAGAACTCTAAACCCGTCCCGTCATTTCAGTATCATAGACAGGCTTGACCGACGCTTCGAGATACTTTGTTGGCCAGTAGATGATGTATGTGCAAATACCAATCAACAGTGGCAGGGAGTCGAGGAGATAAAAATAAACTTGTTGGGCAAGGGTTAGATCAGGTGCCTCAATTTCAGTACCTCTCAACACTTACTTTCATGTGTGATGAGATAGCCGCCATTTCCTTGACCAAGCTCAGTGACACGGTAGATACAGCGAATCTGTATCGCGTAACATCAGTGAAGATGGAGAATTTAATGAAGTGTGGGCGAAAGGCGTACCATGTAGGCTGTTGAAGAAAACATCAATATCCAAAGAATTTGCCCCCACGGCTCCTTGCGGAACACAAGGCCGTCGCGAACGATACAATGCCACGCATGCACAACTAGGATCATGAAGAACGCAAATGAGACCGTCTGAAGGATTAATCCGGCGAGCAGTATGTTCGCGCCCAACTTTGCACTTGTCACATTTGTCGACGCTTCTAGACCGCCACCTCCACCCTGCACAACGTTGTGATTAGTCCACCATGCGACAAGGCAAACAATCAAACTTCAAACCTGTATGAGAAATGTCGTGATATCGCTGATAACGAAGTACCGGGCAACCCTCTCTGGTTTTATCCAAGAGTAGCGTCTGTCCACACAATGCACGATGAAACGCCCATAAAGAATGTAATTGAAGGCGAGGTATGCGGCAGGCGGTAACAAGGTGAGGAGTTGTTGGGCCATGAAAATCGGGAGAGAATTTGGGTTCGTCGCCATAGGTATGCGCATAAAAAAGCCAACGGACATCACTGTTTTAAAGTCAACATGTCTTTCGAGGTGGACGAGGGAAACTAACAGGTTGAGGCTATAGGGAGACAAAGTCCCCACCATGCCTTGTTCATAAACAAGCGCGTGAACAGGCATAGGCTGGCGATGGAGTACAATACGCCTGCCGCAATTGCTGCGGCTTTGCTTGGGTCGTATTCTGGATGACATGAATTAGACCCAATTCGAAAGATGAAACTTTTTGGACTGACTAAATACTGTGGAGACTATTGTCGGCTTTTCGACACTGACTGTGCTGTTGCCGCTAGCTAATGTATTTAAATATCAAGTTCAACAGATATTGACAGATTACTGACCTGCGCTCACCGCGCCGATGAGAAAGGCGACAACGATCAGAATATTCGCAGATTTCATGCTGGAGGCTTGGGTGTTAGAAGGCGATATCGAGATACAGCAACTCTCAAGGGTTATATATACCCCAAATGCGATGATCCAGCATCAATAAACCTTCCCAAAGAAGCGAAGGTAGCTGCGGCAACGTTAACAGCCCTCACGGCTGCAACCTGTGAAAGATGGTCAGGGCGTTGTTCAGCTAATCGGCGCAGTAATCATTGAACGTGGTCCCAGGAGTGTTAATAGAGACCAGTGCAATTTGTCTGCCGTCGGAAGGGGAACTGAGCACTGCCGACTGGTGACGTACGACCAATATGACATCCGACGGGAAAGCAAATTGTTATATAGCAAGTACCGCAGTACCATGTGCTCGTCCGAACACAGATGGAATGCGTACACGCGATTGATGCACGACTAGAGAATCGACAATTGATGATCCTGTACCATACCGAGCACGGCTCTCGCCAGGTTCACAAGTAGTTCGAATGACAGATCAATATCAATTGCCATTGAAGCGCAGTTCAGTGGCACAACAAGACTTACTGCATTACCCGCCCTTCTACAAATACTCAAAGACTTAGCTTGACGTTCCTAGTACCGTCGGAGTCACACGACAACATCACACGGCATGCCACCATGTCAATGACCCGAGTGGTAAATGAAGATTATTGATGGTGATTCGGTGAGTACATGGTTTGCCCGATGGGTACGCCTCGCCGCCTCCTTATGCTGGACAGTTGAAAGTTCCAGATTTTGGAATGGATAAGAGGCAAATGATGCAGTATCCAACACCCCACTAGGCTATCTGTCGAATTCAGTGGCGATTCCCGAATATCGAGTTAGCTAGAAACTCTGGTAGAAAGTCAGATATTCAAGATGAACTTGGTCTTCAAATTGAATTTCGGACTATTGTCAAGATTACTAATCGTGTACCGCCCGGCGCAGACGTAACCTCTATTGCGACCACCACAACCTCACTTCACCAGCGCTATCGATCAATGCAGTCCCCGTCCTCAGAGCTCAATCCACCGCTAATCCTTCGTCGCTTCCGATCCGCTTGACAATCAGAACACTTTCTCGTCATTGTCACGCCAGGTGCAGCCCGCCGGTCTAATATCTGCCAATAACACCATGTTTTTCGTCACTCAGTCTACATGATTCCATCTGTACACTCATTCTTTCTATTTTTCGTGACATTCTTTCATCATGTCTACTCTACCTGTCAGGCGTGACACCACTCTCTTCTACACATAATCATTCGGCCTACCTGTACCCGAGGACCCTTACCAAGCTACAATATAAGTAGCCTGTGTACAGTTCCTACTGCAGGCAATATAACCAAGTCTCGAAGTCCAGGTCTCGCATTTTCAAACCCGAAGCATCTCATTATTTCGTCTATCATCTCAGACGGACTACGTTTTCTACTCCATTACTCTCGTTTACGAAACCTCTGATTCTACAGTGCCTATCTCTTACAAACGGTCCACTCACGCCTTCGCGCTCCCCATGAGCGGGCTTGGAGCTTGCATGAAAATTTCGCGATCGTATGTTGACGGCTTTTCCTAGAAAGTGTTATATTGTACTGAGGCCTGGCCGGTGATATCTGGTTGGTGGAAATAAAAGGACATTCATCCAAAGCAAGCAGAATAAGGTGTCCGCTCATATAGACTTAGTTACTTGGAACTCAAGGTAGATTTTGGTGCCCGGCTACTTCTCCTACTTTGCTAGAAATTCAACATTGACATGTCCAGAAAACAGTTGTTCGGTCATAATAGCAATCATGGGCTGCACTAAAGAAATTACTAGGTGGATCACCGTGGGTGACTTATAAGTAGATGATCAAGTAAGATAAAGTAAGTTGGGGTTTTCCTGACAGTGACAGAACTCTAAACCCGTCCCGTCATTTCATAATCATAGGCAGGTTTTGTCGACGCTTCGAGATACTTTGTTGGCCAGTAGATGATATATGCGCAAATGCCAATCAACAGTGGTAGGGAGTCGAGGAGGTAGAAATAGACTTGTTGGGCAAGGGTTAGACCGAGCGCCTCAATTTCAGTACCTCTCGACACTTACTTTCATGTGTGATGAGATAGCCATCATTGCCTTGACCAAACTCAATGACACGATAGATATAGCGAATCTGTATCGCGTAACTCAGTGAAGATGGAGAATTTAATGAAGTGTGGGCGAAAGGCGTACCATGTAGGCCGTTGAAGAAAACATCAACATCCAAAGGATTTTCCTCCATGGCTCCTTGCGGAACAGAAGACCGTCTCGATTGATACCATGCCATGCATGCACAATCAGGATTATGAAAAACGCAAATGAGACCGTCTGAAGGATTAATCCGGCGAGCACTATGTCCGCGCCCAACTTCTCACTTGTCGCATTTGTCGACGCTTCTAGACCGCCACCTGCACCCTGCACAACGTCGTGATTAATCCTCCATACGATGAGAAAGACAGTCGAACTTCAAACCTGTATGGAGGCTGTCGCGATATCGCTGATAATGATGCACCGGATAGCTTTCTCTGGTTTTATCCAAGAGTAGCGTCTGTCCACACAGTTCACGAAGAAACGCCTATAAAGGATGTAATTGAAGGCGAGGTATGCGGCAGGCGGTAACAAGGTGAATAGTTCTTGGACCATGAAAATCGGGAGAGAATTTGGGTTCGTCGCCATGGGTATACGCATAAAAAGGCCAACGGACATCACTGTTTTTAAAGTCAACACGTATTTCGAGGTGGATGGTGAAAACTGACAGGTTGAGGCTATAGGGAGATGAAGTCCCCACCATGCCTTGTTCATGAATAAGCGCGTGAACAGGCATAGGCTGGCGATGGAGTACAATACGCCTGCCGCAATTGCTGCGGCTTTGCTTGGGTCATATTCTGGATGACGTGCATCAGACTCAATCCGAAAGATAATACCATATGGACTGACTGAATACTATGGAGACTATTGTCGGTGCTTCAACACCGACTGTGCTGTTGCCGCTGGCTAATGTATTTAAATATCAAGTTCAACAGATATTGACAGATTACTGACTTGCGCTCACCGCGCCGATGAGGAAGGCAACGATGATCAAAATATTCGCAGATTTCATGCTGGAGGCTTGGGTGTTAGAAGGTGATATCAAGATACAGCAACTCTCAAGGGTTATATATACCCCAAATGCGATGATACAGCATCAATGGACCTTCTTAAAGAAGCGAGGGTAGGTGCGGTGTAGTAGGGAGCACAGCAAGGGGGTCATCAGTAAACCTAGTATGATGTTAGCCGATGGGGGGCAGGTGTCAGGGGTCTCAGGTGTTCGGCTCCTAGAGCAGCATGTGGCTAAAGCAAGCGTGAATTAGTCAAGTTCAGCAAGTACCGTGTTCTCGTCCTCTTCAGAGCGCTAGGCTGGTGTCTCTAGTGGAAAAGTAAACAGTCCTCACGGCTGCGATATGTGAAAGATAGTCACGATATTGTTCAACTAATCGGCGCGGTAATCATTGAATGTGGTCCGAGAAGGTCCCAGGAGTGTTAATGGAGATTGGTGCAATTTGTCTTCCGTCTGAAGGGGAACTGAGCACTGCCGGCTGGTGATGTATTACCAGTATGACATTCGATGGTAAAGCAAATTGTTATTTGTCAAGTACAGCAATTTGATGTGCTCACCAGAACACAGATGGATATGCGTACACGCGATTGATAGTGCCATCAGTGAACTCGTGACGAAAGTACATAGCAATAAATAATAATGTATAGTACATAATCACAAGAACTAGCATAATTTTGCTATCGACAATCACATTGTTATGTTTGGCCTTATAGAGGAAAGACGCTTCCGTGATTTTCGTATAAAATTTTATAAAATGCCATAATGAAAGGGAGGTTCACAACTCCAAAGCATCAACTAATCGACTCAACAATATAAAGCTTTGCAAAGCTTTATCTAACATAAAATTTATATGGTATCTGTCAGATTGATACTACCTGGAGTAAGTTTAACCGAACTACCTAAAACACCAGATTGTCACCACTCATTGTTTCTTAGCACTCATTTGATGATAAAATTCAATAAAAATCAATTTTATTTATATTTGAATACATATGTAATTACATGATACATAATAAAATAAAAAGATGCGGAGAGGGAATGGTGACAAGGAAGAGCCAGGATGGGACCATTAGGGAGGGCCAGCAAGGAACCACGAGGAGAGGCCAACAAGAAACCACAAGGAAAGGCCAGGGAGGGACCACCACAAAGGGCCAGGGAGGAACCGCGAGGAAAGGCCAGGGAGGAACCACCACAAAGGGCCAAGGAACCACGAGGAAATCCAAAAGGCCAGGAAGGGACCACCACAAAGGACAAGGGAGGAATCACAAGGTGATTCACCGCACTCGAGAGGGTGGTGGTAGTAGCAGTGAAACGAAGTTGAAGGAACTTGCGCGAAATTTTCTGTCCTTGCACAAACAATGAACAAATAATGACAAATCAATTTCGGCTGCTCACATGATTTGGGGTTAGTCACCTGCATGACCTTGTAATTCACGCAATATTTGAATCAATCTATATAGTTTTGTAAGTCAAACAAAAATAAGGTAATATGATGTTGCTCAACAAATGGTACCTAATTACACTATCATACCTCGCTGGTTGAAACTCTCATAAGAATATAAATTGGGTTACAAATGCTAATGGTTCTTTCCACGATAAAGTCTTATATTACTAGGTAGTTTAAAACATAAATGAAGGGAAATGGTATGAGTCAACAAAAATGACTTAACTATGCAATTTGCACATTGATTGCTGTGACGGCGCAACGTCGTGATCTTGTTGTGAACTCCTCATAGGAAACTTAATTTTCAGACATACATTGCTATGTACCAATAAATCAAATTTATCGTGGTATACATACCCATAGTTAGCCTAAACAAAATGATATCCTACTGTAGTTCTCACGGCCACCATATCACGGACTCATCAATTCTCTGATGGCACGACTAGAGAATCGACAATTTATGATCCTGTGCCATACCGAGCACAGCTCTCGTCAAGTTCACAAGTAGTTCGAGTGACAGATCAATATTAATTGTGATTGAAGCACAGTTCAGTGACACAACAGGACTTACTGCATTACCCGCCCTCTGCTCTTCTACAAATACCAAAAGACTCAGCTTGACATTCCTACCGTCGAAGTCGCACAACAACATCACATACATGTCACCATGTCAATGACCCGAGTGGTCAATGAAGATCATTAATGATGGTTCGCTGAGTACATGGTTTGCCCGATGGGTACGCCTCGTCGCCTCCTAGACAGCAAAAAGTTCTATATTTTGAAATAGAAAAGAGGCAAACGATGGAGTATCCGACATCCTAGTAGGCTATCTGTCGAATTCAGTGCCGGTTCCCGAGTATCGAGTTGGCCTAGAAAGCAATAGATTTTGAACTATTGTCAAGATGACTAATTGTGTACCGCCGACGAACCTTAGACTATTGCGACCACCACAACCTTGCCTCACTAATGCTATTGATCAGTGCAGTTCCCGTCCTCAATCTACCGCCGATCCTTCGTCGCTACCGATCCGCTTGACAATTGAACATTTTCTCGCCATTGTCACGCCAGTTGAAGCCAGCCGGTCTAATATTTCAGATTCTTACACTATGCATTCTGTGGTGACTGTCAATCATCATGCATCATGCATCAATATTCATATCATCAATGATATTGACTTACAGCACCTACAGCCGCCGGCGTCGAGAGGAATCAATTGCTTCAATTCTCGAGGATGACTCAGAAGCCGCTGGCCCATGAGCGGACTTGGAGCTTGCATACAGGTATCGGTATCATATATCGACCACTTTTCCGAGGAAGTGTTATATTGTACTTGGGCCTTGCCGGTGATATCTGGTTGGTGGAAATAAAAGGACACATCCAAAGCAAGCAGAAACTTATGTCAGACTTACTAGCCCCAAATGGGACCCTGGTCCCTGTCGGATTCCTCCCAACTTTTTTTACATGAAAAAAATCTAATTATCGTCCTATGTCAGACTGCACCTCCTAATTTTGAGCATGAGAACGCACTAAGACTAGTACTCAGCGTTACAGTTATCCGCTTTTATCGCGTACAAGTATGAATTCTGCCAAAGTTGACTCATCTGCGATTTACCTGATCACGATCCTAGTACTTATACCTGAAGGCACGTTTTAGAGCTGTCATCATTTCAGCAGAGAACAAATGGTGTTTTATCGTCGCATTATAAAACAACAAATCAAGATATACATCATTGAAGGAGTGTCGATAACAAGATATACTACTACATTATGGGTATACTAGCTAGTAATGTTTCATGCCGTATGTTTGAGTTTGTGGTAATACAGCAGCGGTGAAGATATACATAACGAAACATTGGATTGGTGTTAGTCATCAAAAGAAAGAGTACGATAACGAGCGAGAAGATGTGATGCTGGTTGTTAGCGGTTAAGCCTATGCGGCTTGACAGTCCTTGGCGTGCGTCTTCAAGGCGTCGCGGCGAGAATACGTCTTGGAACAATTCTTGCAGGTCCATTTAGTTTTCAGGTGGCAGCTAATGATGTGTCGCCCGATAGAGCCTCTCTGCATCTTCTGAGCGCAATCCTGCCAGAAGCACACGACGGGTTTCTTGTCTTTTCCATACACACCATGAAAGTCGCGAAGATGTATGCCAAGTTTGCGTTTGTCATGAGAAATGGGATGGTCACACCGTTTACCATCTTCAATCCATGCGCATTCAGAAAGGGCCGCTGTAAGGACGATGAGAGGCTATAATAAAATGTTGGAGAGAAAGACAAACATTGTTCTTGAGACGGCATCATGATAGGTGATGGTTCCGTCGACGACTGTGACATCATCGTTTGCAAGAATGGACTCGGAGGGAATGTGCCTGAGTTGAACCCCGGAAGCTGTCCGCACTGGTTCCTAGTAGCTAAATGAATAGTATGCTCGTGACTCAGCCCAATAGACCTACCAAACATATGCTTGGGTTAGGTTGTCATCCTCGGGCGGAGGATAACATAGATCTTGAGGATAGTAAAACGTTCTATCATCTGCTGTTTCTGAGTGTGATAACGTAGAGTTCTCAGGAATACTCTGGAATGCCGTATTATCGTTCACATGGTACTGGTATCCAGAGTTCCTATAGTTTCGCAATGAGGAACCGATATAATCATGTCGGATGATAACGTACTGTATTACCAAAGACTCTGGAGGAAAGGTGAAGCCACCCGGGAAGTATTGGTCTGATGGACCATTGACAATGGGTCCAGACCACCACGCGGTCGAAGCGCTAGAACTTGAAGTTCCAGGGGCTTGATTTGGGCTATCGCACAGGCAACGGCGTCAGACCCTCAAATCTTGATGCGATCAAATTTTATGCACCAATCACCTTGTAGTTTCGTTGTAGCCGAAGGTTGAGGCACTAGCGTTTGGATTAAAGGATTGCATGCTGGCGGTTGGATTGAAGATGGAGGGCTGGGATCGGTTTCTACTATCCATAGGGCCAGGCATGGTATTTTATAGCTTCCCAGATCCGAAATCTCCCTTTCTATGCCAGACCACAACCCGTGGACCTTGGTTGAGTACAGCTTACACCGATGGCTGGTGGCGAACTCAGAAAGGCAATGCAAAGAGTTTCCGACATATTCAGATATGCAGAATTATTAAGTGTTAGGGCATGCGCTAATGACAGTAGTTGCCAAGCTGGCATTCGAGTCATCGAAGGACGTGAAGGTCCACTAGCGTGTACTTTGATAGGCTGAGAGCATATATTTCCACACAAGTATCATCCTGGGGCTTGAGACGACGGGTAACGGGAATATCGCGCTTGACAGAGAGGAGCCTTGAGCCACATGCATGTCGTGAGTTCGGGACCGCGGGGTGCGGCGCGCAAATACAACTCGTTACAGGATCATGGTACATACGTGCACACACATCGGTGGTGGTGGTGGTGGTGATGGTGGTGGGACAACGCCATTTTGCACAGTCGGCGGAGTGGAAGAATGGAGGCTAGAACCGCCACAGCCTTCGCACATATAACGAGATGGATGAGGGCTTCAAATGGAAGGACCGTGTGTGGGTGCGCAGGATAGCATTCCCGCCCTTCTGTATGGAACAGCTCGATCATTCACTTGGGTCGTATCATCTAGTTTGAGATCGGAAATGATTAATAAAGACTTACATTTTTCGGGTGGCCCCTCCGATGGGCCAGAGAACGCCAGACGACACATATATGCTATGCGCTAACACAATCATACAGTACACGGCACATGGCTATTGGCAGTATTGGCGGCCTGGCCAACCCCTTGCACGCAGATACTCGTGTCCATCCGATTTCTTCCGATTCAGCTTAGGAGGCGGCACAGCGGTATACAAGTTGTGGCTATGGCCATTGGCCAGACACAGTAACCAATTGGGTGACCATAACACGTGAACAATATTCGAAATGAAGTGGCGCCGTGGCGAGTGGGCGGAGGTGCACGTAGTAAAAAGAACGTACGCGCAAACTTTAAAGACGCCGCCGCAGGAATGTTCCCAAGCTTGTTATGGCGGAGGCGTTACACAGGCATATCAAGAAACAATTCAGCATTTAGTATTCAAACTTTGCAACAGCCACGGCCTCGTGTTGGCCTCAAGGATCAGTCAGTAAGAGATGGTATGAAGAGAACACAACATTAGAATACACTGGATTACAGCAACCAAGCAGAGACATGGGAGAAAGAGATATGCGATGTTGAAGAAAGATGGCAGATATAGTTCCTCTACTTTTTCTGAGCGGAGTCGTAGCGCCATTTATCCCTACTTCTTCAGTGTGCCAATGACAGCGTCCGGTGCATATCTTGGAATCACCTAGACAGCGAATGAGCCAAGGACAACAAATTGGGACAGTGTTTCATACCTTCGGGTCATGGAGCATGTTGAACTCCTCAGTCGCGTCACGACCAGCGTAGAGAATGATAGCTTTCTCGCCTCCCGGGTGATCAGGCAAGAACTGTGTCGCGAAAAAGTCAGTAAGGTCGCAGGACTGGAAGGCCTACGCTTACGGATGTGACGTCTAGCACCTGGCCATTAACAATGACCCAGATGTCGTCCTTCTTGTTGTGCTTAGCAACATCCGCGGCACTGAATTCCTTTGATAGCGATGACGACTGGGCGGGAACACTCGTGGCAGCAGGCTGTGTAGGTGCAGATGAAGTAGCAGGCTTCGACTCGAGCTGTCCTACGAGTGCACCAAGACGTCCGCCTGCCTTCTCTACGATGGCGCTAGTCGTCTGGAGGAGATAGGCAGCGGCTGAATCGCCAGATACACGTCCAAAAACAACACATCCAAGCAGTGACGAACCACCAAGACGGTTGGCACCGTGTACACCACCAGCAACCTCACCAGCAGCGAAGAGACCAGAGATGGGTTTGCCATCCTTTCCGATGACACGTGATTCGGGGTCGATTTCCAAACCACCCATGGTGTAGTGCAATACAGGGGTCATAATTGCGACGTTGAAGTAGTCATTCATGCTCCACTCTCCTGATGAGAAGTACTTCTGGAGTTGAGCAACAGTGACATATCTTAAGAAATGAACGTTACCTTCTTTCCAAATGGATCCTTCTTTGCTTTGACACCTGCATTGTACGTGTCGAAAGTCTTCTTAAGATATTCAGGCTTGATGCCCATCTCTTGAGCAAGAGCCTTGCCAGAATCAAAACGCTTCATGAGACCACGACCGACATAGTGCTTGCAGTGCCATTCGATCTCACTTGAAGCCTGCCCGTTAAGGATCAAGCGAATGGGATACTAAGGAAGATCTTTGAGTGGATAACAAAAAGCAACAATCACATTCAAATACCTTGCCGTTCTCCCAAATCTTGCCAGTGACGTAATCGCGATGTTGAAGCTCATCGACGAAACGGTCGCCGTTCTTGTCAAGAAGTAAACCGCCAACACCACGAAGAGCCTCTGCAGCCAAGAACTTCACTTTCGCGTCGGGCTCGTTAGGGTCAACAAGACCCGTCGGGTGCACTTGCACTTTTTCGAGGTCGATTGCACTCGCACCAATAGCCATGGCAATCTTCTGACCATCACCTGTGCAGTGATCACCATTCGTCGTCGGTAGATCATAGTATTCAGGACGGTGCTTCTTCAGCAGAGAATCACCGCCAGTGAAATCGGCGGCATAACCACCAGTAGCGAGGACGACGGGGCCGTATGCAGTTTCTGTCTTGCCATTGCGGACATACTCAACACCCGTAACTGCGCCAGACTCGTCTTTGAGAAGCTTCGTGACACGGGACTTCTTGTAAATCTTCACGCGGTCTGGCTGGCTCACTGCCAAATCCTCCAGGCGCTCCATTTGTGCGTAAGTAATAACCTGTCAGTACAGAAATGCGTAGTTAGTACAATTCTACACTTCAAGGACGGGGATTGCGACTACATACCATACCGGGGAATTGTGCATTCCCTCTGTGTGTACGAGGCTGGCTATGGCCTCCTAACCGCGCGACCTTTGAAAGGTCCAGGCCAAATTTGTCCTGTAGCCAGTTGACAGCATCGCCTGAGCGGCCAGTCAACACACGGATAAGGTCATCGCGAGCGAGTTCACGAGCCTGAAATGCATTGGTATAAGAGTCGGGCACAAACATGGGATCACTCACAGATTTCTTCGTGTCCTCGAAGAAAATCTTTGCGTTATCTGGAATACCAGCCTCCTGTTGCGTCTGGGTACCAGCACCGTTGATACCAGAAGTGGCCTTGGTGGAGTTTCCACCCATGAATCTGCGGAACTCCGTCAATAACTGTTTCACCCTCAATGTGAATTTTCGTACCCTTGCTTGTCAAGTAGTAGTACATTAGCACCACGCTCAAGAAGGGTGTGAGCTGCAGAGAGACCAGCAAGGCCACCCCCAACGACGATAACCTGTGACATTGCGATTTGTTAGGAGTGTGCGGAGAAGATGGTAGTGGAGAGGGAGCAAGGTGGGGGAAGCTGTTCCGGGTCAAGTACCTATGATTGCTAGCCAATCACAATGCGCAAGGTTTAAATTAAAATGAGCATGTGATTGTCTCATTATGTCAGCTTTCGGGTATGGAAATCACGGGCGGCAAAAGGCGGTAAACAAGCTCCCGGTCACCCTCATGAACGATTTATCCTTCCGGAAACCTATATTCCGATGTTCTAACAAAATTATCTGTTGTATCAATCGTGGAGGGGAATAATCTAAAATTCTATTGCATGATCTGTGGTGCACTGTAAAAAACACCCGATGCTGACACAGTCCATGCTTTAACTCCCTACTTGCTCCGCCCTGACAAGCTGATATAACTCTTGGCAGCACCTTTCAACAATATCCGTCATGCTCATCTCCTTGTCTTCTTTCTCAGGCTCGAGCAAAACAAGACCTTCCACCTTATCTGTCAAGCCCCCATTCTCAACATCACCACCCTCGAATATTTCGCGGTGTGCGTCTAGGTATGCAGGGAGCACGATCGTCTCCCAGTAGTCAGGAGGGTCTACCCATTCGTTTCCCTCTTCATTAAATTGCGCTCCATGAGAGTAACCGGACAAAGAACGGAGGCGCGTGGAGTTAAGCGAAAATAGACACATCAACGTGGACATGATTGACATTTTGACAAGAGGTTATGAGGAGGAGAAAAAGTCAATAATCATCCGAGCGGAACAAGAACGAAGATAGAGCGGAAATACTGAAGGACATACTTGCTGTGATGTAAACCTGCCGCGCTCTCCTGCGGCCCTCCAATGTCTTGAGCGGAAGACGGAGTAAGAAGCGCATGTCTAGCTGTTCCATAACTTCCTATGACGGAGTCGCGTTGATCCCTCATTCTACTGAGGCATCAATACTAACACACCTGATTCCAATACAACAGAAACCCGTCCACCAAGCCCCACACTATATTGATGTGGTCGCTCTCCTTGACTTGATCTTGGATAACTCTGAAGTTCTCAGCCAGACGGCGTTGACACTCTGCTTCTATAGGTAAATCCGTGTGCTTGTTCAAATGATCATGGCTTCTATGATCATCTGGTATGCATCCTGTGTCTTTCACGTGCTTCAGAAATTTGGAAAGTCGTGGGTAGTCAATTGCGCCATCTGGAGCATCCCAGTCCTGGTAGCCGTGCTTCATGGGGAGTAGTTCCTCAGGCTGCGCAACTGCTCAGCGAAAAAATACGGTCGTTCTGAGTACCGTGCCTTACTGGAGCAAAATCCTGTCATAGGTAAGTTAATGTTGATATTCTTTGAGAAATTCACCGACATCCTGATGCACGATGACACTATTTGGCAGTATGTTCCTCAGATGCTTCGCTAGAGTAGTCTTTCCTGAGCAAGTAGCACCACTTGTCAATGTCATAGGTAGTCAATCGGTAGTTCCTATGGAATGTGAAATATTCACATACCCCAAGCCTACAAGGATAACCTTGGTCTGGATTTCGGCCATCTAAGCCACGACTCCAGACAATTCAAAGACGGTGGTGGATATACAATGATCAGCGCTCAGCTATCAGCGATTCCGCGGACCGCCGACGCCAACCGAGTCAGCCCTTGCTCAGCATTACAGCAGCGACTACATGCGGCAATTACCGGTACGTAGTCAAATTTGAAATTCTTATGTAATGTCCGAGTCTTATGTTGTTTTCCACGATCCTCCGTATATCTATACGACCTAATTGTAAGATCTCAGCATCTCTCACTGCAATTGAAGGTCGTTAAAGCGCGGAGAATAATATGCAATATAGGGTAATGTATTTACAATACTGATTCAGGTGTACAGCTTGTCGAAGATTCATTCAACATCGCAAATCTCATCCCTGTCTCTCTGCTCTCTTCTTGGCATCCTCTGCACTCTCTGCGATTTTCTGAGTGCCTTCACGTTTTGCCTCGTCTGTCTTTGACTGCCCCCAACTAAACCAGCTTTGGCCTGCGTCCTTGGCTTCATCCGCGCGTTGTATGACAGCGTCCTTCGTCTCCTCAAATTTTTGTTCGGATGTCCTCCTAGCGTCCGCTAGAGATTGCTCAGCTGCATTCTTGTACTGATTCAGTTTTGTCTGTGCTTCATGTGCTGCCTGTCGTGCCTGTTCGGTCAGGTCGTAGCGAGCCTCATCTACTTTTTGGCGGGATCCAGTGACCTTCTCTTTAGCTGAGGCCTGTGCGTAGCAGGTCAGACGACTTGATCCACTGGAATGCTCAGGCGACCGACCTTCGCAGCACTGTAGCTCTCCTGAGCTTCTTTAAGGCCATCTTCAGCCCTCGCCTTCCCTGCCTCCCCAGCTTGCTTTATATCGCCCTGTGCTGCACGCACTGCTCGCTTGATATCCTCTTCATCTCTGCGTTTTTGTTCTTGAAGACTAATGCCCCGGCTGCGGTTGTAGAAATAGTACATTCCCCCGATGGCCGCAACAGCGGATGCGATAATGAGGCCATTGTTGTGTCCGCCACCGCCATCAGTGGAAGGGCTGACTTTTAGATTGGGCGACGCTTGACCCGGTGGAGGCTGCGTTGCGTACGTCCTACGCGCCTGCATTTGCAGTTAGTTTTGGAAATAATGGAACACCAATCTACTCACGACAGGAAGGACGGCGGTCGGGACACGAACGTGAATAACGCTGGAGCGCAAATTGGATGCTCTGTACATTGTGAAGGAAGCAGTATAAGTTAAGTGTACAGGTGTGGTTGGTGTTGGATGAGCGTATGCCTTTATATCCAACATCGGCTCCTAATGACGACAAACTCTTGTATGACGTCGTTAGTCACGTGTGCCTGCCCATCCTTCCTCGACGAGCCAAACACCAGATGCTTATATGCCGAGTCGTTAATCATTGCATGAACCACTTTACACAGTCTTTATTTCTCTATGGTATGTTTTACAGGCACTTGAGCTACTACCGCTAATAAGATGTCATCGTATGGAATTCAAAGCTCACCCCAGCTTCGACTTATCTGAGAGCCATCGTGAAACTTTCCCCCTTGTCCTGCTGCGCACTTCAAAGCAACTCTATACTGCATTGACGAAAGACAGTAAGATGAAATCACTCGCTCCATGTTCAAATGGAGCCGCTCGCTCCAGAGCAAATGAAATTTGAGAACTGGACAATTAACCTCAATGATAAGGATCTAAATCAAGACGCCCAGGCATCCATCACGTGTGCAGTGTACCAGGCATTCGCCAGAGATGACTCCAAGATGACCGGCGTATCTTCCGGACAGTTAGCTTTCAACTCTGGAGTCTGGATACGCCAGATAGTAACGAAAATGTCATGGATAGCTATGCGTAGGATGCGCAGAGAAAACAATGCTTGCAGCTTGATAGGTCAGCATCACTAAAGGACAGCATAGGGGGCGGTCGCCTTGGAGCATGGGGAGTCTTTGCACGGTTTGAGAAACGAGATCCCGTCAGCATTACCATTAATTGCTCATCCAAGTTACCAATGTCCTATACATAGGCGCATGTTTTGAAATCCAGTGCAGACCGCCTCATGATGTGGGGTATGCTTACTGTGCTATCATCAGCGCCCGAGACGTGAAGGCCAAGGTGTTGTTTGTTGGGTATGCTTCTACTCCTTGATGTGGGGCATATGGAGGCTGAAGGTGGGACAACAGAATGGCATCTAGGGTGCTGTGTCCAGCCCGGAGAATCCAATGTGAAGTACATACCCTGGTATTACACAGTCCTTATATTCGCGACAAGTCCCGGGGATTACGAACATACCCGATTATGGGTACGTTAGAGGTATACGATAGAGCCTCGTGACAATCATGCCGCCATCAGCAACCGCGACACCTGTCGCGTTTCTTGCTGAGCTCGTTTTCTCATTGGTCACCGGTCAAGAGGGCTGCGCTTATTATGCTCACCACGTCAAAGATCACAGATACGAAGAGACATTTCTTGGGAATATTTTTGGACGTGTGAGCAAAGAATAAATAACTTCTTCAAATAATCCCATCAGTAGCGCAGATATAAACATAGCAAATTACATTCGAAGCTGCAAGGAATCCAGATAGTTATGCGGATAGACGTACCACACATCCCTGAATATATCAAAGCTCCCTGGGGGGCAAGTCTTCTCTCTTTTCGTATATGTCATATTTTGGCAAGGTTCCTGCAGCCTGTAATTCTTTGGCCACTTTCTCTGCACCCTCAAACACCCGCAGGAAATTTCCCCCAGTGAGCCCAGCTAGATCTTGTTTGCTCCATCCGCGTTGGTACAACTCAGCGATCTAAGAAGTTGAAACAGTCAATCATCGCTTGAAAATGGGAAGATGTCACGTACAAGAGCAGGATACTTTGAAACGTCTTCCAGTCCTGTCGGAGTGACTTCAATTCCATCATAGTCACTCCCGATCCCGACGCTGTAACAACCTTCAGATCGGCAGCCGACCGAGTATTAGTCACAACTCACTGTTTCACTCCAGCAACTTTGGCAATATGCTCAATGTGATCAGCAACGGCTTCAATATCGGCCTCGCCGTCGGCAGCAACAAATGGGCCATTAAAGTTGACCTGCACAACTATTAAAATCAGTAGATTTATTGTTTTCTGGACAGACCATAACAACGGCATCTCTTTGCCCCTCGCCGAAACCGACGAGACTAAGCACTTCGTCGGGCACATTGCGGGCAACATCATGAATGGCTCTGGCAGATGAATGGGACCAGATGACTGGTGCCTTGGAATGCAGCAAGGCTTGCGTTGCAGTCATGTCAGAAGTATGAGATAGATCAACAAGCATTCCAAGTCTGTTCATCTCCTCCACAAGCCTGAAGCCAAGAGGGCTGAGACCATAGTGCCGCGGGACGCTCGGTATCAAGTAACCGCAGGAGTCAGCAAAAGCGTTGTGACAAGTGTGGGTCAGAGTTACGTAGCGAACCCCAAGCTCATAGTACTGGCGGAGGACGGCAATAGAGTTCCCGAGTTGATGTGCACTGATATGAATTTAGGGTAATCGACGGAGCTAACGACGTGGCGCTCACCCCTCCACACCTAGAATGCTTGCAATTTTGCGGTCTCTTATTGCCGATTTAATGCCACTTGCGCTAACAGCGTATGCAAAATCCTACGCCAGACATCAGTCAGCATTCCCAACATAAAGGCTTATGGAACTTACGTTGGGATATTTCGATATCAGACCCTTTGCCACATCAATCTGCTCGAGGGTGTCTCTATCATTTTGTGTCGTCAGCACGATGCATTAAACTCAACAAGGAATATCCAGACCGGACGCGCCAGCTGGCCGTTAAGAAATCGGCGCCCTCATCTTCAGGCTTTGCACAACCCACGTATACAGACCTGATGAAAGTCAGTTTAGGGTAGAATGCAAGGATACTGCTGTATACCAAAAGAATCCTCCGACTTTCCCTTCCCTCAGACGTGGGATATCCACATGCATGGGCATTTGACCGTCAAGAGGAACATCGGTGACGTTGTTGCGCCAGACGAAGCGAGCAACCATAGGAAGATCTCAAAAGCGCATTGTGAAATGACAGACAGGTTATGCTCGGAAGGAAACATACCAATGTGTCCATCCTGTGTGTTCCGTCAGTGAAGAATGAGCAGAATATTTAGGCCAAGAGGCGTACGATGACCGGAGCAATGTCGAGCGCACGCTGGGCTGCAAGCTTAGGATCCCGGGGCAACTTTCCCGACAGCCCAATATCGCTTACAAAGTTTGGATCAACCAGTGCGACGACTCCAACAGCGATGAGAAAAGCAGTCAGCACAGACCAGACGACTGCGCGGTTGCGAAGTGTGCGAGAGTCCCGCTGCACTGTCTCATCGTTTGGAATTAGAGGTTCGGTTTCACCGTGACCGTTCATCTTTGTGGACACCAACAGCCTGTGAACACTGGAAGTCCTATACTCTTATTAGTAATATTTAAATATTTACATGAGATCATGTGAAGGTCTAATTTCAAATAAGCGGTCACGCTTAGCAGCCGGGTTCGGAAACGGCCGTGCAAGGGTCCCATGACTCAGTGAATTTGATGAAGACAGGTCACAGAACCTGGGAAAAAAAGTTTCCTCAGTACCCCCCAACGTTGGTTGCATCATGCATGGACCATTTACTCCGACCAGGTTGTATAAAGGCTCAGTAGCATCGAAGGCGCAGTATGGGTAGGAGAAGCTTCCTAAGTTCGAAACCGCTGCCATCCGCCTTTCTAGCGTCCCTCTGGCCCCAGTCAATGATAGACCCTTATCCTGCGAGACGGGGTGCCAACGACGTGGTTTACCTCGCGATGCTCAACTGGACGCTCTAGCTTCAGCTTCGCTTCGTAGCCACTTGCTAGTGGTGGTCTTCGCTAGTGTGTATTCATCGCAACCGGTAAGTGCGATGACTGTTGAGTAATTCTGCTAACATCCATGGTTGCTATCTATATCAGGACTTACCTCGCACTGTCAGTTTGTCACATTTACACAAATTCACTTGTCTCACCAAATGGCAATCTGGCAGCTTGGTAATGATGCGGAAGCTACTAGGGTGCTCATGGCTTCTACATCATTATCAAGCAGCCAATCTAAGCCGGAAGTGCTACATGTCCCACAATCCCCAAGCCTCATTGATATTCTTTCTCGATGACGAGCACGTGGCCGTCGATGTACTGTAACCGTTGTCAGCTATAACTTGTGTAGGATCTGGGAGGGTTGGCGCAGAATTTCACACAAATTTGCGCATGTGAGTGAACATTCACTTAGCTTTGCCGCGTTGCTGTTGATGACGTTGTGAAGTTGAACTTGGAGCGGGAATCTTTGCTCATAACAATCCAGGGATTGAATATCGAGCATTGATATCAGTGCTGCTATTTTTCTGTGCCTCGACTCTTAGAAAATATCGCACGGCCGTACATTCATGTATCATTTCTTGATGAAACCTTCTCTGGGAATTTACCACCAGGAGCATCGAACACGTCCCCGCAGGGCTTCGACTACGAATCGCTTGAGATATTTGTCGTGGCATAGCCAGAATCTTGTGAAGGCCTATGAAGCAGATTCACGTTTGCCAGTCAATAGTGACTCGATGATGCCAACGCGAGAATGACGTGTGTACCTCTGAATGATTGGTCTCTGTCGCTGTCAGATGGTAGAAAGGTGCGACAGTCGGTCTGCGTCTACTGAAATCTCGTCGACAATGAGATACTTGATACTTACCTGCTGCTTGAGTTCCCTAATATTTCCTGTATTGTCCAATGTATGACATACTTCGCTGAGCTCTTTGCATACACGGCCAATTCATCTTCTTCGCGGGATTGTTCAGCCAATTAGAGAAACCATGACGGTGTACAACTTTCTCTCTGGAATAGCACACACCGTGACGGCTTTTGGACATGTCGCCGGTGGGTATTCACGCTGTCATAGACAGTGTTCGCGTACTATGTTCCCATCTTATTGCTACGCCCATTAAACAATCACCGAAGCGTCACAAATATCCATGATTCTGTCCGGAACCATCCGCTGATTGATTGGTTTAAGATACTGTTCCATGCTAGGCATTACCGAACTAGCAAGCCTGATGGAACACATGATCTACCTATATATGCCTCGGTCATGAGATATTCTAGGGTGCCCCTCAAAAACCCCTCTGTCAGTCCCCCCATTTCTCTCTATCCACGATGGTCGAGTCTCTGGCGCATATGTATATCGCTGGCATCTGGCTGGAGGGTATCTTGTATGGTACGTAGCTGACGGATTTTTATTGTGTCGCCAAACGCAATCGCTTTTCTACCAGGTATCAAGTGCGCTTTTTTATAACACACGGAGTTGTTTCTGATGGTGGTTGTAGCTGCGTCTTATTCTGCATTTGTCTTTTCGTCCTGCTAGGCCACCACGGAGCACCTCGAAAGTGAGTGGAAGTCTACATCTTCTCAAACAAAAGCATAATTATGTCTAGAATGCTCCTGTTCTCGAGCGTCGTCCAATTTTCGTTGGCTACAGCACATGTTATCATAAGCTTGCTGGAGTTGATTGCTGCTTTCGCAACTTCAGCCAGCGCAGCTGATAACTACTTCGCCGATCCTGGTGCCAACGAACTGTTCGTCAGTGGTTTCTTTGTATATATCGTCAATGTCAGTAGCGAAGCATCAGCATCTTTGATATCGTTCGACTGACGCCTATCGTTTCTAGACATTCGCTCAAGAACTACTCCTAGTTAGTTTCGTGATCCAGACTCAAGTACAACACAGATGAATGTTTACCTTTCAGATTTGGAGACTATACGTGATCTGGGACCACAACTTCAAGATATGTATCATGCCGGTACTCTACCTTTTTGTGTTTACCATTAATGTAACTTTTGTGTTGATGACCTACTGCCTATAGGTCATTCTCTGGATGCTTCACTGCAGTAAGCTAGACATATAAGACCGGGAACTATATGTGGTGACATCCTGCCAGGTATAGCATCGATCGCCGTTTCTGGTTTTATACCCGCAACAGCCACGCCGCTCACGCGCAATGTTCATTCATACGGACTCGCCGGGTGGGGTCTCGAGACTGGTGTCAATTTTCTTGCATCAGGCGGCATAGCCTACCGTTTATGGCACGCAGGGCGCCGCACGGCTATTCTTACGGGGCGACACTTCAACTATAAGGCTAGTTTTCTCATCATCATCGAATGTGGAGCCCTTATCACAACGTGTACCGCGGTCATGTTTTCCCTCTATGCAGCAAACAAACCGGAGGGACTCGTTGGAGTCGGAGCAGCGACTCAAATTGCGGTGGGTGCAGAGTGGGCTATTCATGGCGTGTAGTTTGATTAAATTTTCCTCTACATAGACTACCTCGCCGTTACTAATCATCGCGCGGGTGGGGTTCTCTATGTCCAAGAGAAAGACGATTTCGACAGAGACCACCCTTACTGTCTCCCCGAGTCCCTTGCAAGAGTGAATGTAGACAGGGTGTTGGATACATACAGGGTTTTCCTGCTGGATGCTATTCGAGCTGGGGGTGGACCAAGGGATAGGAAAGAAGTGAGGATAGTAATTGCAGCTTGAGTCCGTCACAGATATCGGCAGGAAAGGAATTCAGACAGAGGCATTATTGATATTGCTATAACCCACAAGTCCAAAATAAACTTGTATTTGATTGAGATTTATCAAGTCGTGGTGGTCGAGGAACTTTTTCACATTAAGCTCTGTGAGTGGTTTGCCTGCAACCTAGCAATTCCAGCGATGAATGAAAGTAGATTGATGTTCTCTAAGTGAAAATGAGTATATGAGATGGCAACCAAGGGAATTAGGTTATCGGAATAATTAGCATGAACCGTTGTCAAGAGTGGTATTGCATGAAGAAATATATACTATACGAAACACTGAACTTTCAGAGTATGGGAACTTGACTCAAGTTATGGAATAAATACAATGGAAGAACTCGACTTTGACTTGACTGAAACATTCATTGTGCACCTGCCACAGTGCCGCTGCTATTATGCTCGTGAGTAGTGATGGCGTTTAAATTGAAAGCTGAGACAAGCAATTGGTAATTGACTGTTTCAGTATGTTTTCACCCCCTGTCAAGAAGGAGAACAGCCGTATAGCAAAAGGGATGGGAGCACATAGATATGTTTCAAGTAGACACAGATTAGGGTTGTGATTCATACTACAACGAGCGAGCCATTTGATCCTGATAAAAACGCTTGTAAAGAACACCAAAATCGATGACAATAACTTCTTAGTGCCAACCTCAGAGCGTTGAGCTTTCGTTCGAAATTTGCTAACAAACGGCCTCCGAGGAATTGCAGGCGTCTAATTGTCGTTTCTTGATGATTATCAATTCCTCAATGCCCAATTGGACGCGAGGGTCAATTCCCTTGGTGCGTAGAACTAATTGATGGTTTATGTCCTCCAAGAGCAAATTGATTCGATCTATACAAATGGTGAGAATGAAATAAAACACAATAACGACCAATGCTTACCGTCGATGTTAGCGGGGAATGCGGACCT
The DNA here is from genome assembly GCA_016695485.1 of Suillus hirtellus. Lineage (NCBI taxonomy): Eukaryota > Fungi > Basidiomycota > Agaricomycetes > Boletales > Suillaceae > Suillus > Suillus hirtellus. Next base: position 54,753 of record MU172318.1, on the reverse strand, counting down.
GCGGCGTCTGATCCAGACAAGCAATTTGAAGTAAGCTGCCTTGTAAGGCACGTGCGCCTCCGAACAGAGCATGATCAGGGACACGCCCATCCTCTGTTGAAGCGTCCAGCGTGCAATCTTCATTGCCAAGAGCATCAGTGAGAGTGTTTGCCAGAATTGAAATCATTTTACCTCCGTCAGAGTGATGATCTGCATGGACATAACATCATCAATTGACTATACGAGATGATCAATAAGAAAAACGAGACCTTTTCCCCGTAGGGCTGCAAATCGCAGTCTTCCAAGTGATCGAATTTCATTATTTCGTTCATAGCATATTGAAAATGGTGTAGAGTGCTCAGACGTGCAGCCAGACTTCCGTCGGAGACTGCTCGATCGAGTTTACGGATGTTGTAAGACATGAGGATTCACAGTAGAAAGTAGATATGAAAATATGAAGAGATGGAAAGAGATGGGAGGAAGAGAAACGCTGCCAGCACGAAATATAAAGTGCTTGGATCCTTGGGTCTCAACTTTAAGAGGCCCTTGCCACAGCCATATAAGTACATCAAAAGAAAAAATAGATATGACCACATAGCTGCGGTACACCCTGCGAACTCTGCTAGTAGAGCGTCATTGTGGCGTGATGCATAATTGTCCTTCCCCCGTTCGTCTCCTCCCATCAGTCCCTAAACGGAAAATACAAGATGTGGACGTTAGGGCACAGTGGCATGCGCGCCAGGTGATTGAGAGTAATTACCAAAATGCATACAGCCTACATAGGGTTTATGCATATATACTGTTCAAACCAAGCTTCGCGACAAAAATATGAGCTAACGCTGAAACAAGCACAGAAAAGCCCACCATACAATGCAATAGATGGGTGATTTCAAGGATACTATGGAACTTCCACCAACGTTGTCCGAATACTTGACTTCGGAAGGAGAAGTCGCTTCAGTCAAGTTGGTGGGCATCGGAATTTCATGGAGGTATCCGACGGGACACGATCGGACGATGCACCCTTTCCAGATATATTCCAAGTGGCATCGATTTCTGGTGAACGAGGCCGATGTCTACATTTGAAAGTTCGGATTCCAATGTTCCATAAATCCTTATAGCATCTCATACTAGTAGCTTATAGTTAGAAGTTACTGGGTGGAACAGGTGGCAGTACGACAGTTCTTTCCAAAATCAAGTACTGTGACAGCGAACGATGACTCAACTGGTAACTCGAGGAAGGCATTGACCAGTCCTCACTAGCTTGAGCCCGAATGTGGTAAAGCGTTTAACTTTATATTATGGGGAACCTTCGTAAACATTGCTTTGGCTCTTTGCAGAGCCCAAGAACTTGGCGCTAAATACCTGAATGGCCCAAGGGGATTGTTAGTACTACATAGCAGTGTTGGCACCGATTGACATCGAGTTGGAATGAATGAATGAATTTTTTATCTGGCTCACGTAAGCCTTGGCCCTTGGTATAAGTATTGTGATCACGTGTTGAAAATAGTAGTATAGCCCTAATACCGCCGCATCTGAGCTCATTGATATTTGCAGCCGTGACACGCTGACCGCCCTCCTTCACTCGTCCAGCATGTCCATACCTCAGTGTTATTAATTGTATATCTTACCAATCGCAGATACCCTGGATATGAAGCAAGAAAAGCGCGGACAAGAACCACCATCACCCATATACGAGTCTCTACCTCCGCCCTGGCTACCCAAGTCTCACAGGACTGCTGATGTCGGTAAGCACCGTCAACTGCCTAAGGAATCCTACGAATCATTCTTACGCATATCTAGGGTACCCTGGTTTTCATCCGCCCCGCCCAGGGCAGGATGAGGATGTGTTGTCTGACAAACATATAAAGGATGGTTTCTTGTTGCCGCTTCCCGTGCCTGTAAGCTTGAGATTGATCGATATTGTTTAACGGCTGATGATGATTAGGATGAGCACCAAAGCGCTGCAGTTACATTTCTACAGCAGGATGCAAAGGGTGGCCGCATGTTCGATCAGAACATGCTTGCAGACCTCGAGCACCTCATGAATGATATCTTTACTCGAAAGGCAGACAGTGCTTTTACTATACAGTGAGCTGATCATCTTGACGTCGAACTTGTTCTAATGGTTTTTTAGGTCATCAGCATTCAAGATTCCTTCACGAGTGACCATGAGCGATACCAAGCGACAGACCTGGTTCGCCGAACTCGCAAACCCCGATGTGCCCTTAAGTAAACTTGGGAAAAGTGTGCCGCATGGTGCAAAAGGACACGATCTACTCGACCTTCTTCATACCAACAACGTTGCCATACCTCGTGCAGTCTGGTTTCTTCGAGTGTTCGGCGCCAACGAGACTGTGAGTGATGATGTAGTATTTTCTTAACTGCGTGATTTATATGATAAAAGGCTGGTTTGAGAAACAAACCGTCTTATAATCCCACCCAGTACAGCGTAGATTGGGCGATAGTGGTGACGAGTTATATCAAGAAACAACTTGCTGACATTGCTCTACCGAGCGCCCCTAGACCTGGAATGAATATCAAACAGACATTTAAGGGCGTCCTTTCTGATACAGAAAGCCGGGACCGATGGGTCTCCCGTTTCACGTACTGGTACAGTGTTTGATTCGACTATCCAAATATTCGCTAACAAAGTCAGCCTGAAACTATTGCGACCATTCTATGATGAAGGTCTCGTGGACCATCGCACTTTCCTTACATGGATTGTCATTCAGATGGCAGCCTGCAACCTTGCTCAAGCAGGATTTGTAGCACATTTAGCTGATGAGTATCTCGACGGAGCTCTTGAAAAACGCCCACTCGCGAAACCCCTTTTAGACGCATGCATCGCGAAATTGAATGAAGTACGTTTTATGACCACGCACGTTCATTTATGACTAACCATTACAGGTCAGGACGACTTCTGCTCAGGGCCACCTGAACAAACTTGAAGAGATTCTGAAATCTCTGATTCAGGTATGCATCAACCTCCGCATTACTATCGCACACTCAAAGGTTCAACATCAGCGCATTTGTGTAGCCCTTCCGGACACATTTGTTTCTCCCAGAACATGGCTAGCGCACTCATTACTCTTGTGTTCTGCACTTGCAAGCCCTGCTGATAGTGGCCCTAGTGATTGTCGACGACGTGATTTTCAACAGTTGATCTCAGATAATCTCAGAGATATTCAGCGTCGCAATGACGCCATGCTATTTCGCAATCTCCCGCCGCGAAAACTCGAGCGTCTTGGGTCCCTGGTTGTTGATATTCAAATTCTAAATTCGATCTGCAGTAGCACGGACATGTCCACTATATCGTTTTTCTCTTCTCAAATTCCTGATTCAAGCTCAAGCTTTGTCGACAAACTCGACACTTTGTTAACGTGGGCTGTGACGTCACTGCAGTATGGCTCTCACCGTCCATATGCCGCTGTGACCCTTCTCCGAGCATATCATGAACGCAACGCACGCCGCGAACTATCTTCAGCCACCCTTCACGATTATCTCTTCGATTGGCTCGACTCCAAACCTGTTGTCCGGGAGGCTGGGAATCTAAGGGCAGTAGCGGGTCTGTTCGGCAAATTAATGAAGAGTGGGCTCTTTGACTACGCAGCTTATGTGCAGAGACTCGTTGCGAGAGGCGAAGAGGGTCTCTCTTTGAGCGAGGTATATTGTATGTCATATGGACATTGTTCTCTGACTCAAAATGTCCTATAGCCTGACGAAACAGCCTCCTTTCATCGTAATCTCCTTCGCTGGATACCGTTACATAACACGACATCATCTCTTTCAAATCAGCGCAAAGTTATGGTCTACGGAGCGCGTGCGCGACAAACCCCTGAAGATGTTTGTGAACGTGAAATGCGAAGAGAAATCCGCGCAATCTTGCCACTTGTGTTTGGTGGTATGTAGGACCAACATTTTCATTTGGTTTCTATTGCTAATGGATAACAGGGGACACCCTTCCGCCTTCAGTTTCTATGACATCTCTCCAAACCAGCTGTCCTACTGTACTCAGCGCACCATGTTTTGAGCAAGTGCGAACGATCAAACAGTGGTTACTTCCAAATTTACACAAATTTACCTCGAGGTGCGCAAGATCAAATCCTTCTTTTGCTGTGTTGATGGAGCGCGCAGATCGCAATCATTAGATGAAATCAGTACCCTGAAGACATACAGTACAGCGGTTGAACTCTTAAGTTACACTCATAGCTATGGCTCCTTACTGGAGGTGTGTTCTACTCCTTTCAATGTTTGAAGTATTGACGGCTATTATGCAGCTGAGTCTCTCGGTCTTGTCCCAGACAACCCACGCAGAATTATTGACCGCCGTCGGGGAAGTTTTCCACCGTTTCGCAACTATATGGACGGCAATGAACGTCACGGGCACGATTACTTCCACACTCTATTCTACTTATTTGCTCTGGCGAACGCAAGGGGGGAAAACCAGATCTCTCCTGGCCTTGATTATTGAGATGGACAATGGACAACAGCTAGATGCGACGGCCAAAACTCAGGTGGACAATGACATCGCAGCGTTTACACATGCGCTGGCTCCTAAGACAGAACATCCAGAAGCCGTTCCGTCAGTCATGCCTGAAATCTTACTTCTAGCTGAAGATTCCAAGCCGGACGCTCCATCGATTCTCGCAAACAGCCTCTGGTACAGATATCGTACGTCCGGAGACTGGGCATGGAAAGTCTGGGACAATACTGTTGCTTCGTTACGCCAAGTTCCCATAATGAGCGAAGATCACGAGCTTCGTCACACATACGCACTTCGCTATGGTCAGTTTCTACTTAATGTTGACCACCACCTTCCTGGCGGTATCGATAATGACGTACTCCAATGGTTTCTCGGTACTGGAAAAAGTGAAGTGCTAGGATTGACACTTGAAACGTGGGATGTACTTAGAGTCGTCCTTCTCTTTTTATGCGTCCACGGAGCGCTATCGACAACCACGCTGCTTCAAGGACTAGTTTACCCTGCCTGGCAACTGGGAGCTGATGCAGGCCCTCTCTATCAGCCCCATAACATGGAGACATTTATACAGGCAGCCAGTGAGCTTTTTGACGCCCTTGTGCTCCAGGAGGATTGTTCAATCAGTCCTATCGTTCCGCAAGAACTCCTTGATGCGCAACGGATTCGCACTTGGCGACAGGATGCCTTTCGGGAACCTCATTTCACCCTTCTCGCCAGTAATATACCGAATCTAGTGCTCCTGGAACATAACAATGTCGTTTCAGATGGACTTCGCGGAACTGCGCGAGACCTTCGCTTGCGGACGTGCGAGAGTCGCGATATCAGACAATCATGCTATCGCAATCTTGATGCTGTCCGCAAGGGCTTCGAGCATCCGATCCAGTCGGGAATGGTTGCGGAAACACTTTACGAACCGCTTGTCAATGCACTGAAAATGATTTTGAGTGAATCAAACGAAGGTATGTAGAAGACACGGTATAGAATGACTCAGAGGTTCACGTTCAACCGTAGATACAGATGTCAATTCGTTTTTAAGCACTGGGATATCATCCGTTCTGAGCCCATGTACACTGGCGGCGACTGCAGTTCAGCTGCAGTTTGGGCTGAGGCAACTCGGAAGGGCGCTTGCTTGTGAGTCGACGAAACAGGGTGCAAGTGCATCGCTCGACAAAATGACATCCTTGATCTTCCACCATTCGATGGCCTCGGAAGAAGCGTACTTCATCGCGGAGATGGCCAGGGGTGTCGACGGACCAGTGGCGATTAAAGTAAATAGTTTCATACTCGGATTTGACGTGCACTGAATGCGACAAGTAGTTCATAAATAACGGCTTCAAGAGCATCGTTGATATTCTTAATCGAGCCCCTACTCCTTCGACTCCCGAATCATTGCTAGCGCGGGTTGGCCGTGCAGGCGAGGTGCTTCGCGTACTATCACATGTCTCAGAGCCACTACGAGAAGAAGGAACTGGACTAGATCTTGATGTCTCAACACAAGAGCGACTTGCAAAAATCATTCTGGAGTCGTTTCAATTCGCAAATGTGATGTTTTCCAAAACGACTGACAGCTCGCTGCGTGTTATCACTGAAGCTGTCATATTTTTGGCTCGGCTCCTTCAGTTTGACCTTGGTTTCCCCGGGATACGGACGACACACTTTCGGGACACGTGTGAAAAGATGACGCCAGTTCTCTTTGACCTTGTCGTGGTATGTACATGACGGATTATGTGTGCGAGTTCTGAGATAACATACTTTTTGCAGATTCATGCATGCGGCCCTGCGCAAGACGCCGTTGCGTTCGCGCTTCTTCTTGATACCTTATATTTTCTCATAGACGGTATGCTGATCTCCAATCGCTGTGTTTCACCTCGTTTACACGCAATTATTATAGATCTTTTCCTACACTCCAAAACATCATCGCCAGACCCGTTCAAGTACTACCCCACGAAACTTCAGTCACCTCATCTAAATTCCCTCCCTAGTTCACATCGTATACGACTTCTGACACTCTTTCCGCATCTCCGGCCGAATGCCGTTGTCCAAGACCTCACCCACGCTCATCGAGACAGCACAGGCCTCCTCGTCTATGGCGCACCCGTTCAGAACCGCCCATGGGAATGGATTGAGAACCTCGACAAAGACGATGGCGTGATCCGAAACAATGCCTCTCTATCGCTCGAACTATTCGGGGCGAAGGCCACAGGCGATCATCTGATCGGCTATGTGCAGGATGAAGAGCGTTGCGTGCCAACGAGACTAGAAGGTGTCTTCGAGGATAAAATAACAGCCGAGAGCGTGTTCCATCGGGATTGGCGCGAAACACGACTTCCAGCGCACTCTGACGTTCGTGCCGGGGAGCGCGGGATAGGAGAAGGTGAAGATGAGTTGGGGACTCTGCCTATTTTTGGATTGCAAAAGCCTGGGTCGAGAAGGGTGTCGCCTGCTTCGTCAGTGCGTTCTCGGGGATCGGTCAGCTCGGTCCGTCGTAGTCCGGGGTCGCTCTCGGGCAATCGGTCTGCTGTTTCTACGAGGGAAGGTACCGGGGAGAGTGGTATTGGTTCTGGTCCAGCGGCAGGGCGCAAACGAAAAGCTTCGGCTTCTGTGGATGATGATGACGAGGTGGAAATAATTGAGGGGCCTGCATCAGCAAACTTGAAGAAGGCCAAAATCAAGCCAAAACCAAAGACAAAGTAATTGCATATACCTTCTAGGCCCGTCTTGATCATGTGAATCAGCATGTTGTCTTGTTTACATTGTGTCTGGTATAATGATGCATACAGTGCAGGTGTTGTACCATAGTTTAGTTTATGGTATACATACGTATGATAGAATATGCGAATAACGTAAAAGGATGAAGGATTTTTGCACAATACACTAGGGCTAATCATCGAGGGAAAAAGCCGTCAAATGGACCTGCCTGCTGTCCATGACCAATAGGCTCCCGGCGAGCGTCAGGTTGCCGAAGTACGCTCCCGACGATCGAAACCATATCTTTGACTGCAAAGTTAACAACTGGTTTTCCTGTGATCTCCGTCCGACATCCCGGGCAGGTATACTCCGGCTGCTGTTGCCGGGAAACGTTATACATCGCCTGCAGCGACATCTGAATCGGGTACGAGATGTATGGACTAATGGCGTTAAGGACTTGAGGAAGATTGCGAGGGACAAATCGGCGATTCGCGTTGTACCCGGGATGTGCGCGAGTATGTTTAGTGAGTGTTTCGTCAAACCAGCCTTTGAGGCATCCCTCGCAGTAAGTGTGTCCGCAATCAAGGAGACTGGGGGACACAGGTTAGTGCACAGAAGGTAAGTGAAAATGAGAACGTACAGGTAAGGAGAGTGCATCAAATGAGCACATATGTCGCAAGATAGCATGTCGCCCAACTCGGTAGTATCCTAAATATACAAGTTAGAAGAGCACGAAGACAGAAACGAGTACGCACTATGGTCGATTGCGATGTGCCTTTTGCTTGCAAGGCAGCAAGTTTCTCCTGCTGCAAATGGATCTCCTGATGACTGGCATCGATTTCCTGAGATTGTGCAACAAGTTCTTGATTTTGCTCCTCGAGACGCATCTTCAAATTGTCGAGTTGTATGCGCTGGTCAGCGACCTGCCGCTCTAAGTCTTCGGTCACCTGATGGCTTCCTATCAGTACGGAATTGAAATTCAGTTCATCGGAGACATACCTGCTTCATTGTTGAATTCTCCCGCTCCCAAGATGAGGTTCTTTCATTTCCCAGCGCTTTTGGAAGCATTGGTCCTTCATCCGAGGACGACGATATCTCCAGAACTTCGCGTGTCGGTAAGGGCCTCTTGAAAGGCTTCCTTTTGGATCTTGATGATGAACCAATTTTGGGCCGGGCATTCTCATTATCCGAAGACAAAACGATGATTTCATGTTCAGGAATAGGAATAGTAGCCGAGTTTGATTTTGGTCTCGACCGGGCGTTTCGTGTAGGCGGATCGTTTGGAAGAAAGCGCTGTTGGCTAGCTGAGCGAGTTGGAGGCATGGCGGCAAGTTGGAGTTGGAAAGAAATGTAGAAGGTGTTGCGAATTAAGGAGAGGCGCTTGTGCCTTATATATATTAAAGCACCGCGTGACTGTGGACTGTGGCCAGAATGAACTCCGGGAATTATGGAAGTCCAGGCTTGCAGTGATCATCATTCAAGTCCACTCTGTGGGACAAGCCGATCAACAACTCCGACGTGGCCACATCAACATTTGTGGTCGTCTCGGGCTATTATTCCCGATTATCACGATTCGTGGAATCCAGGAAGACATGGACCCCCCTGAGTCCGACTTTCTCCCCCCCGAGATGAGGCAGTGAGAACTTTACTTGATCAAAGTGAGCGAAAGGTCCGGCGTAACCAAATACCATCATTGAAATTGAACTTACTGACATGGCAATATGGTACAAGGAGTTTCGTATGTCCGAGTCCATGGTAGCCTTGAAGTGGTTATTTGTACAGAACTAGGCCCGCACCCAGAGCCATTATAAAAGAGTCAAGTGTTTCCTATCGTAATGTCCAACTCAACCTCCCAACTGTCTATCGCACTTCTTTCTACTAGTACAACATCCGAGTCTTCAGTATGACTCTGAACGAACAGAAACTCTGTAGCTCGTCACTTGCTAGCAAATCCGACTCACCCATGACCTCTGATGGCGACGGCGAATTTGTCGTTCCGCGCCCCGTGCCTTCGAACGCGCGCAGATATACCCTGCTTTTGATCTTCTGCATTACGCAGTTCTTATATACGCTCACCAACTCGGCATTGTTTTCCGCTATCCCTTCCCTTGTCCGGAAGTTTGGCCTCACCCAAAGCCAGTCAGTTTGGATCATCAGTGCATACCAGTTGACTTTTGCATCATTTCTCCTTATGGTGAGTCCCTGGCCCACATTCATAGCTGACGAAAGGATTTTAACCACATCTGCAGAGCGGGAAAATCAGCGACATCTATAATCCCAGTGAGTCTTCCAGAAGTTAATATTTGCGAGTGTTGGATTGACTTTTAATAAAGAATACACCTTCATAACCGGCAAATTCATATTAGGGGTAATTTGTTTCGGCATCGGTTTCGTCTCCGATGGTATCTTATTCCTTGCACTGAGAGCCCTAAGTGGAATCGGTTGCGTTCCTTCGCTGTCGTCACGAACTCGAAGGCTCACTTAATCATTGTAGCCGCATCGCTCACCATACCATCGGCTCTAGCTTTGCTCGTCGGACTTTTTCCAGAGCCTAGGCACCAAGCAGTGGCTATTGCAGCGTTTGGAGCTTGGGGGGCGATTGGCATCGGTCAGCGACCTCTACTTCCAAAAGTGGTCTAGGTACTCACGATGAATATTTCAGTGTTGGGTTTAGTTTCTGGTGCATTTTTCGTCGAATATGTCAGCTGGAGCTGGGTATTCTGGTTCATATCGGCGGTGATCATACCAACGACATTCATTTCTGCGATACTGATACCTTCACAAACAAAGGACAAGGTCCAAAAGAGCGGTTTCACCAAATTCAGGAGTCTTGATGTTATAGGAATATCAATTCTTACCGGTCAGTCACGATTTTAGATCGTCTGTTCACACCATACTGAGTACATGATCAGTTGCTCTTATACTCTTTATATTTGCTGTGACGACAGGGTCTATGATAGGCTGGAGATCAGTCACCACACTAGCACCTCTAATCTTCTCCATCGCCACGACTGTTGGATTCTTTTACTGGGAGGCCTGCCAGCCGATTGAATGCGCGGCCGTGTATGTCTGCTCGATCGTTCAAAGTTTCTCTGATTTAAACTGATTCGCAGACCGCCTTCCACATGGTTTATTCCGAATTTTTCCGTTCTGTTTGGAACGGCTCTTCTGCCATATTTTTGGTGGGCAAATATATTTACCACCTACGTGTCCCTGTGGCAAGATATTTATCGATGGAGCGCCATGTCCTCTGCTATCCACATGTGAGTAAAGACCGCGTGCTTGAGTATAGTAACCTGACGGTGCTAACGTTCTTTCAGGCTTCCAATAGGCATCATCGCCTTTATCTTCAGTTTTGCCAGTAGGGTGAAAGGGCTCAGCGGCATGAACGCCAAGTGGCTGATACTTGGCGGAGCACTGATGATGATGACGGCGCTGGCGTTATTTGCCTTTGCAGACGGACCCGACAAATACTGGCTATTGGTATTCCCCGGTTTCGTCGTCGGTTCTGCTGGTGCAATGCTCACCAACATCTCCGCAAAGTGCATCTCAATCTTATTCTCACAGCACGCGCGTTAACATAAACTCACACAGCATCGCGATGTTCCGAGCCACGCCCCCCTCTATGGCAGGCACCGTAGGCGCCATGTTCAACTGCGGTCTGCAACTCGGCTCGGCCGTCGGATTGGCTGCCGTGTGCACTATCCAGACGAGCGTGCAAACTGGGCATGGGGGTCCGTCGAATTGTGAAGGCCAGTCTGCTGGGTTTTGGTTCATGCTCACTTGCATCACTGTTGCTACGCTGGCCGTTTTGGTTTTCTACCGCACCGACACGGCTCGAGGTCGTGTCGAGGCAATAATTGTCAGTGATGGAAGCGAAGAGAATATTGCGAAAGGGGATGCGAGGGAGGAGTGAGAAGTGAAGGTAGACGTAAGGAAGACGTGCCTCCCGTTCTATATAGAGGTAACAGCAGGGGAGACTAAGTCTTCAGAAGAGATTATATTTTTTGGGTCAGTGTGCGCGTTGACGCAGAATGTTGACGAGGGTTGAAGGAATGAGATTCGCAGTGCTCTATTTACTTATTATCTTAGTATTTTTTTTAACTTGGCTGGCAGTAATGATAGCCCGAGTGGTCGATGCTACGCTGCGAACATGCGGATACCTGCCAGTGACTATGTATTGACTCGGCTGCGTACTCCGAGCGCGTGGCTGGGCGTGCCCTTGGAGCCAGTGACTGTTTGTTGACTCAACTGCGCACGACTGAAGGACTCCGAGCGCGTGGCCCATGCCCTCGGAGGGGTTGTAACGAAATTTAAATATGTTGGAGAGTCCCTTTTAAATTTGTTGCACACGACTGAGGTACTCCGAGCGGCCCTTGAAACCCCTGGGCAGGGTTGTAATGAAATTTAAACATGTTGGAGTCTCCCTCATTCCTTTCGGTCATCATGGTGCGTTCTAACCTGTTATAGTTGGATGACTTTATGACATCGGTATCCGACCACACATTATCTAAAATACCCCTCCCAAATACAGAACACTAGTCTCCTATACTTATAAAAAGACGGTCGTTCCTTCTGAATCTGGAAAAGTGCTATGATGGATGGTGGAGGGCATGGGATGGATATATCTGAACATACAAGTACAAGCTGAATCGTAATAGAGTTCAGACTAAAAATGAGAGGAGAGAGAACACTGGACATGTGCAAGTAGGATGTGGATGTGAATAAGAAAAAAGAGGATGTTATGTCCAAAGGGAGAGCTGGTAGAACATGCTTCAGCTTATTTCGATAGTGGAGATAAGGAATGTACGTGCCAGAGATGATGATCAACACTTGATCAATAACCACGGCCGTAACCTGCTGGGTTGCCGTTTCCACCTGGCTGACCATAACCTTGTTGGGTACTGTAACCAGTGGGAGCAAAACCGCCTGCATACCCCGCGGCTTGGGGATGACATCAAAAATGGAATGGATACGTGTAAAGTGGTCTCACCTGGGTAGCCTCCATAGCCACCTTGACCGTACCCACCTTGGCCTGTAGCATAACCGCCCTGACCTCCATAAGAAGGTTGTTGACCATATCCGCCGCCACCTAAAAACATGTTCAAAACGCTTGCCATGTTTGCAAACTTGCTACAAACCAGAGTAGCCTGGGCCACCATAACCACCTCCACCTCCAAATCCTGCGCCGCCGCCTCCACCGCCACCTGTTCCGGAGCTACGGGGGTTAGCAAGGTTTACTTTTATCCTCCTGCCATCAAGCTCCTGCTCATTCATATTGGCAATAGCATGGTTTGCTTCCTCAGTGGTCCCGTAGGTGACAAAGCCAAAACCCCGGGAACGACCTGTGTCACGGTCACGCATGACAATAGACTGAACGGATCAACTCAATCAAAAAGGACGACTGGGTAAGATAACTCGCGCACGTCAAGCACTGGTCCATAACTGCTGAAAGCCTATATTGTGCAAGGTCCCAAGACCGAAAACGGGTAAGAACATGCAACTCGAGAACAATTTCAGACGAAGATGACATAGCGAAGCAGCCCGGGAATCAAGAGCCCGCCGGTCACAATCGTACATAACTGACATTGCGCAACGTGTCATCAGTGGTGTTCCAACTCAAATTTCTATATGAAGAAAGAAAGAATTTGAGGTATCAGTTTCGCTTCTCTCCGCCTGGGAGACAGGAGAAGCGCTTGCAAAACAAGTCTGACGATATAGACTGACCCAACGTAGATTTTTGCACTTGATTGTGACATAGTGAAGGAGATCACTGGTAATACAAAAAAGTCTCGAAAACTGTTACACGAGAACTGAACGAAACAGAGACCTGGAACGGAACGTGGAGGTTCGAAAGAGAGTTTGAGTAAAAAGGATTTATTGACGATCACCCTTATATTCAAGCCCCTTTATTTCAAACTCCGGTCTGAACTCTAATGGCTTTGCTCTAGACTAATTTCCGAATTAGGTTTGTATTGATCGAGTTACCTCCGCGTTCCACCACAAAGAGTCATTTTATGCTTGGCAGGACGGCGACCTCAAGGTCTTCTATCATCAACGCGATCTAGACTAGACACGGGATGGAGACGGTCATATAGGTGGCTCATATCAGCTTGAATTCTCTATCCTGACACGGGCGACATCGCAAAGAGCTCCTCGTTAACGTTCGGGTATATCCGAGTAGAAGGATTTCTGCGGCGTTGAAAAGGACTTGGCAGCGTTATCAACGTTCCAGTGGTATATTTATCGGCAGCAATATCCGGTGTACCGGCTAACGACGGATGGTCCTAAACACAAATAACAATTCGAGGGTGGAATTTTGATTTCAAATCGTGGCTAAAAATTCATTGACCGACCTCCGCGTATCGTATCGTACAGCTGCAGGTATCATACATTCATTCATACAATGTTTTGGATTCACATATATAGGAGCTACGCCCCTTCGGTTTAATCACATGGTGGTCTGTGTGTTCGGAGTCGTTTTGTTTGCCGGCATCTACCGTACTGCTGTGTGCCTTGCGTGGTAAGTGTCTCCTGAACAATCTCGCAATTTCCTATTCTTGAATGGACGTCGTATACATTTACCTGCTGATCAGTGTTGTATTGCAGGTCAATGCTCCAAGTGCATTCTTACCTTGGCAGTGGCGCCGCTGCGTCAAAAACGCGTTTGGTGTAAGCGCTGTGGCAGAGCCAAGCAGGACCTGATTTGAAAATGCCAACAACCAGGACAATTGCTGCGAGCACACACATGGACCGACGTTTTGGTAAGTGCGCTAATAATCTGTCACGATCAAACTCAAATCGTTCAAATCAGGGGAAAATTCATTACGCCAGATCGGCATCCGCCGTACATAGTCCAAAACACCTACACTCCCACGACGCACCTACCCCCGCGCCTTGTCCAGCTATCACCGTCTGGGCACGGTCCAGATTTTGAATCCAGAGATTGTAAGCTCGTTGATTCCTTACCTTTGGACAGACGACCCGAATGATTAGCGTCCCTTCTATCAAAAGGAATCGATCCACATGAGGGATTCATTCAACACAACACGGCGAAACACCTAGAAGTGGCTGCTGATTTATGTATAGAAGAGCGGGTCCACGCGCTGCTGTCCTGACAACAACAAAAGCGTTATCAGGGCATCCAATCCTCTAGTTCCGGATACCCGCAACTCTGATAGATAAGTGCGGCATACGGTAAGTCCGGTCCACGCCAGTCACCCCGTAAAGCTTAAGTCGGCGTCGTCTTGAGTGCCTTTTCATTTCAATGTTCATGTAAGAGGCCGAACGGACCTTCTGCAAGATAAGCATGCTGAAGTCAACTTTGGTTTCGCGTATCAGTGCATAATGGCACATGTACAGAGATACAGACTTGTGATCATAGAATCAGTCAGTTTCCGTCATCTTTTACTCTCACTCGACGAAACAATTTGAAGGTCTGCACTCATCGTGAACTTACTTTTTTTCATTGCACCAGTTGTGCGACCCTCTGTTGCCATCGTCTCCTTGATATGGGAGTGCCTGCGTAGAAACCCGTAAAGTCCATTCATAGCATGCCTAGTGACTTGTTATAGGATCGTAACACTAGTATTTCCGATTGAAGAATTCCAGTGCTACAAGTAGATTGTATCGATAAACAAGATCGAATGACTTCCAGAACAAAACCCTCTCTGTGGCATTTTCTGGGCTTCGTAATCGTTTGGGTGTCTGCGGGGAAATCCGTAAAGTCCGTTCGAAGGCATGCCTAGTCACTTGCTCTCGCAACTGACGGACGGTCTACCGACGCAAGTAGCGTAACACTGATATCTCAAGTCGAAAAATTCCAATGTTACAAGTGGGTTGTTTTGATGATTGACTTCCAGAGCCGTAGGTGATACGAGTTTGCGCAGTCCATAATGCGACTGAAGTGTCATATGAGCGCATCACCGTCGCCTCTGCTTGCTGTCTTACCATAGACGTCGCATATTTTCCGACTAATTCGTGAACAGCTTCCAACGTACCACTCACCTCAGGGGACATCAGAATTATGATCAAATGCGATGATTCGTGAATGAATGTGCAAGCTGCAAGCCAGGTGTTTGAAATTGGAGGGCCGAACATGCCAGAATGACATAACATCCGAATATCCTCGCACAAAATTTGACTATCTATCCAAAACAAAGTACTTCCCAGTACATTTGGTTGCGAATAGATAGTCCAATAGTTGTGATAAGGCGTCTTGGCCTTGCGAAAAGTGTCGACATGAATTATGAAGTTATCCTAGTGCATTTGGATTTGAATTCCCGTCGCACGAGTACTAGTGGAGGTAAAACAAAAAGCGACTTGACTCTGAAAAGAATTTTGCCAAAATCGGACGTATCGAATGACAGTCAATAGCATTATAAGCCTTCCCTTGATGGGGAAAGCCTGTTTGGCTAAACCGAGATGATGCTAAGTGTGAGTGGGCTTCGGTTTAGGAGAGCAGCAAAAAAGTTGTCAAGAATTAGCGACTTGAGGCCAAAGCCAGAGCGTCCAGTTGAGCGTCGCGAGGTAGACCATGTCCTTTGCACCTGCCGCAGGCATCCGTCCCCTAAGATAAGGGTCTGCGGACTGAGGCTAGAGCGACGCTAGAAGCGCTAGTGGTAGCGGTTTCGAACTTGTGAAAATTCTTGTCAGGGTGCTAGCTCTGTCCCTAGCGCGTCGATACCAGCCTTTATACAACCTAGTGGGAGTGAATGGTCCGTGCATGACTGCAACCATGTCTATACCTGACCAGTTGCATTCTCATGACCCACCGGCGGTGGTTTACAGGTCGGACTACTGGGGAAACAGGAAACTTCACCTCCTAGGTTCGGCCAGCCTTTAGCATGGGCCGAACCCCAAACCCACTTGGTCACAATTATCATCCGTGCACGGCCGTTTCCGAACCACACTAGGAATCTTGCATGTCTGTGCGGGGACGAAACTGGACTATAACGTTCTGTTCTAAATCAGTGCGCCCGAACGACTTTGATTGAAGTCTATATCACATCAAACATCAAAAATAGGGTACGCACTCACCGACTTTTCTGCAAATGCTGTTCTTGTATGCGTACAGGAAAACCGGCCTCCGATTAGCATCAGCAAGATTGACACAGAATGAATGATGTCAGCGTCCGGCATCCATTGTGTTGAAATTGAGTCCTCGCACTATACTAGTGCAGATTCGACAATAGATTGCTTACAAAGTGCCCGTGAGACTGTAACGTGAAGTCCTATTGGGGTAAACTAGGAAGCAGTCAAAGTGTGTGAAGTAAATTTTGAGTAGGTGTTGGAAAATGTCAGAGGGTGGTAACTTACTTGGCAAAGGCTAATGATTTATCGCACTTCCTGCAAGCTCATATTCGTCAAAAAAATTCAAACCACTCAGCGAGTACTCACCCAGTTTACCACATTGGCGCTCACACCGACGCTCCGACAATACCTGTTAGCGTACCACGCAAACACAGTCTAGTCAATCAATGAGATTGACACAGAACCATGAATGATGTCATCCGGCATCCAATTTAAAATGTACGATGAGATCTAGTTACACATGCATATCCGATTCGACAGTAAAATGAACCCGGGCATGGGGGATGAGCCCGAGGTGTCAATGGATCGTTGTTAATGTCATGACCGAGGCACTGCCAGGTTAGTTGCTTGGTTGGTATGGTGATGGCAAATTCTATAGTGGTGTTGATTGATTCATGTGATTGTATGTGTGGTTTGGGGCTTGGAGTTAGTGAGCGAGTAAGATTTTGGATTTAGGTGTTGGGGTGAGGCATGAGGCGGCGGGGGAGTAGAGTGGCGATTCGGCACAGGTAGATATGAAGGCGGAGTGGGTAGGTAAGCAAGGGAACCCGGTCCCTAGGAGGGGGGGCATACGTGGATCGGCATTGAGTATCCGAATAACGTCAATCGTCATCTGATTCTAAAGGTAACGTGCAGTGGAATTACGAGAAGTCACGTGGATCGGCAAGGTTGATACTGTGCTTCGAAAGTGATAATGAAATTTGAGCACAAAAAGGTATTTCAAAACATTTAAACGCCGGCTGAATGCACGAGTAGAAGGGGAGAAGCCAGAAAAAAAACCGGATTGTTCCCTTCATACGGATATGATGCTCGGCCGACAAGAATCGCAGACCCGTTGGGTTGATTTCGGCTTGGCCTGCGCCAGAATGAACAAGATACCACGGTGATAAGACTTCCAAGTTGTCGAAGTCACATACTAGGAGGGCTTCCTGTAGACCTGTAAAGATGCGCGCGGGCGAATTGCGAGCGAACAGGGTGGATATGATGCGTAACCGACGGGTGTGCGAGGATGAGTCACGGAGAGACTTACAGCATCGGGTGGGGTAACGTAGTCGGGAATCCTGAGGGTTGTTGTACACGACGACCTCGGGGACTGAACCGGTCTTGGCATGCTGGGGCGCAGTCGAGCCCGAAAGGGGTTGGTTGTTATCGCAAGCCAATGACAGAACTTTGAACGGAGAGATATTATGTGTTTTTAGACATGGCAAAACCTTCGAAGACGATTTAACAAGAGAGGTCAGCTGCCCCGCTGTTATCGCATGGAGATCAGTGTTTCTTCATGAACAACGTTGGGATTAATAGGAGACATGATCCGCGTGTTCGATGTGAAAGGGTGGAATGGAAACAGCTTGGACGTACTATTTGTACCGTATGCGCAGCAAGCCTAGTAATCGGCTATGACAAATGAATGAAATGCGGAGGTGGTGAGGCAGGGTTACTTGCCACGTGTCAGACCACAGATAATCGAATTTCTTGCCCGAGCTGATGCCCGGGCTGGTCCAACCACGTATATTTTGGTTGAGCGTCACTTAACTTTATCATTACTAACTTTTAACATCGCCAGTTGAAGCCTGGTCGTCGCCTGTGCCAGTCCCCTCGTTGACGTTTAGTTCCGTGTACTAGCGTGCGGCGTGCCTAACGCGTTGTGATTTCACAACAGAATTTAGTACTAAGCACAGCCACAAGCTTATATCAAAACCCGACTGTCCATCAAAAAAAAAATCGGTGGCAGGCCTCCCTGCAAGGTTTTGATTCTTGGACGATGACCATCCAACCCGTCCCCATCACCGCCGCCGTGCTACTCGGTGCGCGCGTCGCCTCTCCCGCCGTCGTCTTCCTAGCTACCCTCTCCCTCATATCTTCTAAGCGCCTTGATCACCAAACTCAAAGTCCAATAACACCCGTCGTCGTTGCATCTCGCGTCCCACGGAGAACACTCATTCTTGTTTTTCTCAGCATCAGCGCTTTCACTTTTTTAGCAGATGGTCTTGCATACGTCGTCTCTGTTGTCCTTAACAAAGTTTGGCCTAAAGGCACTGGCATCGAAATTGCAAGTGTTTTGGGTTTACTAGCGTATGCCGGCTTGGCAGCTCTAGGTGCATGGAAGGACACACGCGATGACGGGATTTGGAATCGACGTCGAGTTAAGGTCGCAATAGCTATCGCTCTCGCACTTGACATCGTCCAGGTCGTCCTCTCCTTGATGAGAATAGGTTCGTTCCTGCTCGCTTATCATTTCAATTCATTAACTTCATCAATCAATTAAATTCAGACTTGCATCATATTTGCACGTCGCCTATCCGGTCATGTGTACCCAATCTTTTGCATGGTGTCCTGCCTCTTGCACGTGTACTTGCACTCCTTCCTCTCCTCGTGGCACTCTTTTTCCCTCGTGTCGTTTACCTTTCTGCCCAATCACATGGTTACACAGAAGAAGTTGATGAGACCGCTCCTCTCATATCGCAACACGTTCCTCATCAATCATTATTGCTGCAACCAGAAGATGCCGACCCTGACGGTCCCAGTAGTACCGCCAAATATGGCACTTTTACATCCAGAAGCGGTCCTACCACGCGCTGCGCGTCCCCAGTTCCAGGTGTACGAGAGTCAAATAAGGTCAGCAGAGCTGTCAATCTAGTGCAACACAACCTAACGTTTCCACAGACAACCCCACGCGAAGTAGCTGTCGATCCCTCATGGCGCGAACTCTTCTCTCGTCTATCTCGCATCGTGCCTCATCTCTGGCCTTCCCGTTATCCAAAACTGCAATTCATCGCAGTACGTATCTCCCTTGCATTTTGATCAACCAAATTGATAGTTTTGCAGTTCGCTTGTTTCTTCATCCTTGTTCTAGGACGTGTAGTCAACGCCTGTCTTCCTTTCGTACTTGGCGCACTTATCACCACATTCGACACACCAGGCGTAGTTCCATTCCCTGCATTTGGTTCAAGCCCATGGCCGTACCTAATCGCCTACGTTGTGCTCCGCTTCCTCGCTTCCTCAGGCGGTCTCGTAGCTTTCCGCGATGCACTCTGGATCCCACTCATGCAATACAGCGACCGCAGCATGTCGATGCTCTCATTCAACCATGTCCTGGCTCTTTCTCTCAGCTGGCACACGAAACGCAAGACTGGCGAGCTGCTCCGTATTCTCGATAGAGGAAGCGCAATAAACCGCGTTGGCGAGCTTATTGGGTTCACAGTGGTTCCTGCACTCGTGGATATATGTGTTGCGCTCGTTGTGTTTATCATTAAGTTCGAACCTGCGTTGGGCGCTGTGGTTGGAGTCGTGATGGGGAGTTATATCTGGGCGAGTGTCGTGCTTACGAGGTATAGGACTAGGATACGGAGACTGATGAATGAGCGAGATGTGGTAAGTGTTCAGTGCTATTCGTTGTCTATGGAGAGGGTCTTGATTCTATACCTGCTCAGAACATGCGTGGGATCCATACGGATTGTCTCCTCAATTATGAGACTGTCAAGTACTTCGGTGGGGAGGAGTATGAGGCGCAGAGATATACGGAGGCTATCGGGGAGTATCAGAGTTTGGAGAAGAGGGTTGTTCGTGAGTGTTTTTGCCTGATCTCATTTCCAAAATCGCATCTCGCTTCCAAGTTGTTTTTCATTTTCAAAGTTTCATTTCAATGGCGAACACAAATGCTGATCACACCTGTAGTATCTCTCAACCTCCTGAACCTCGTGCAAACGCTCATCATCACCTCTGGTCTTCTGGTCGGTTCCTTGATCGTCGCGTCGCGCATCACAAAGGGACAGAGTAATACTAGCGATTTTGTGGTGTTCATCACTTATTATGCACAGGTGGGTATCCTATCTCTTTCGTGTCGTTTTAAGCTGACGTCTTCTAATCATAACCACACCGATACCATCCACATCAGCTCTATTTCCCTCTGTCGAACCTCGGCGGCGTATACCGCGCAATTAACCAAAGCCTCATCGACACCGAGAAATTGCTTCACCTTCTCAATGAGCCCACTGAAGTGGTTGATGCGCCTGATGCTAAGGAATTGGTGGTCTCGGACGGTGAAGTTGAATTTGGTGCGTAGCCCTCATTCTAAGTTTCCATAAATTCATCTTAACGTAACACAGACAACGTATCCTTCTCCTACGACGATCAGACTTCCGCACTGCACAATATCTCCTTCAAAGTTCCCCGCGGCGGGCGCGTAGCCCTTGTCGGCGAAAGCGGAGCAGGCAAAAGCACCATCCTGCGCCTCCTCTACCGCTTCTACGACCTCCAACCTGGCTCAGGACGTATCCTAATTGACGGTCAGGACATCCGCACAGTGACGCTTTCAAGCCTGCGTCGCGCAATGGGTGTCGTACCCCAAGACCCCATACTCTTCAATGCCAGCATCGGGTATAACATCGCTTATGGCCAACCATCTACCACTCCCCCTGATGAAAGCACCATCATCTCAAGCGCCCAAGCTGCTCAGATGCATGACCGTATCATGAGTTTCCCAGAGGGATATGAGACGAAGGTCGGGGAAAGAGGCGTGAGGCTGAGCGGTGGTGAGAAGCAACGGGTGGCTATTGCCAGGACTATGGTGAAGAACCCGAAGGTGTTGCTTTTGGATGAGGCTACTAGTGCGTTGGACAGTGCGACAGAGCGCGGGGTGTTGGAGGGTGCGCTTGGGAGACTTGTAAATGGCAGGAGTTGTTTGAGTATTGCGCACCGGTTGAGTACGATCAAGGGGGCTGATGTGTGAGTGGTTTTCTTGAGTGTGCTTTCTTAGCGATGGGGTGCTGATTTGTTTGTTTTCGAAGGATTATGGTTCTCAAAGACGGACGGATCGTTGAACAGGGCTCACATAGGGAGCTTCTTGAACTCAACGGCCTCTTTGCATCTATGTGGGCAGACCAGATCAGCGCGTCCGAAAATCCCAAAGCTCCAGCTGGATATGACCTCGACGACGATGCGCCTGTTGTAGACGTACCCGAATCTGAAACCCGGAGCACAGCAGTCGAAGAGCCTGTAGCCGTCCATTCTCCCCAGGTCGTCCCAGCATCCCTGTCAGCCCAACCAAGCGCACGCATATCATTCCCCGTATCCGAGGACCTACCCCAAACGTTCCCGACAACGGTATCCATGTCCGACTCACCTTCCACTCACAGCCATCCAGAGCGTTCAGCCATACCTGCGCATGTGCATGGCGCAAATGTTACGTTTGACGCGAATGCGACCACGCCTCCGCGGGCGAGTTCACCTGAGCCTAGGAGAGCCCTCTCGACGCATAACATCCAGAGACTTGCGAGGAAGATAAGTTTTAGCGGTACTAAAGCTCCGAAACTGCCTGGGGTTTTACGCCGGGACACTCACGTACGAGACGTGAGTCTGGCGAGCAGTGGGAGTGGTACCGGAACTGCGGGTGGGAGTGCGTCTACGCCTCCTACTGGAAGCGCTAGAGAGAGCGTGGATGAGTCGCATATTGAGATTCCTTTGAAGAAGGAAGAGAGGAAGAAGAAAAGGAAGAGTTTCCTCTAGAGTTTTCTCTTTTCTCTCCGATTCCCGCCTCTGTTCTTCGTTGTGTTCCTTTTCCTCTTCATTCCTGTCCCTTCCCTTTTCCCATTATCATGTTTTTAACCATTTTACTTCTGACGACCCCTGCTACGACACATCACCGACATCTTTCTCTGACCATTGACATGCATTTTGCAATAACATGACTTGTGACTTCGATTTTCGATTTGTTCGATACACGCAGACCTGATGTGGTGCTGTCTATTGATATTGCTCGGTCGGATGTCTGATTCAAATTTCGTAGCCAAACACGGTTTCTTGCATTAGTGCTCTGATGTTGATCCGGGATCTCGGTCTGTTGTGGGCGTGCGTTTTATATACTTTGTATTTGGTTTGCAGTAAATTATATATGTATGGAAAGATTGAAGCAATTACATCGTACGAACTATGTAAGGGCTAGAGTACCTTGAAGTATTACGTGTAGTGGTCCAGCTATACAGGCCGACATTCGAGAACCATATTGCGCAAGCAAGTTTGACAACTTTTCATAGAGGACTGGAACTGCGAGGTGTTTCGGTGCCTGTTCTGTAGGACCCATAAATAAGACGGCGAATAACTTCTTCCGATCGCTGTCGACGTGCGCGCATTGCAGGTGAAGATGTTGGATCGTCAGGGAGAGAAGTGATACAAGCGTGTGCGGAGAACCGCATTCCGAGGCGTTCCAGATTGTCCTTGTTTTTCGTCCACCACACATCCATGTCCATAGGATAATCTTCCAAGCAGGTGACCACAGCAGCGACCGGTACGCTGCCTGCCGCAGTGGCCGTCGAGCCAACGATGTCAGTGAAGAATTTATAATCCTTGATCAATGCTCTCTGGGCCCTCGATCCCCTCATGCAATACAAAAGAAGGTGGACCCCATCATCTTTGTACAGCTTCTTGTACGATTTCTCCAGGCGCCGTTTTGCCAGAAAGGTCCGGAAAGAACCCGTTGATTCGATTGAGGAAACTTCCCAAAGTTTGAATCGGCGTTCTGCAAGATCGACTTCGTGGGAGGTATGCTGCAATGTGCAAGTTTCTTGATCGGGCGACGTTTGTGCAACGTTGCGTCCCATAATCAAGTTGATGATGGAGCTCTTTCCAACTCCAGTCTCCCCGAAAAGCAACACATTCAAAGGACCTCCAAGCGACTTGACCACATGGAAGAATTAGAACACATAAACACAATGCACCACTAAACTCTCACCAGCGATGAGACCGTAGAGAAGAGATGATGTGTTAGAGGACTAGAGGGAACGGTATTGCGCCGCGATGGAACAAGCGTTTGCAAGGAAGACTGAAATGACGTTAATAAACATTTGAGCTAAATTACTTCAATCACAAGCAGGCGAGTTCATACCTGCTCCACAAACAAGTTTGTATCTTGATGGCTTTCTTGTACCTCGCCAGCAAGGACATTCTGTCAGAGTCAGAAACTCTACTCCTACGTGACGAGACAAGTCATGAACTTACATCCTGGTTCAAAGCCTCTAGTTCCCCCGTTATGAAGTTCATAGCCGTAAGGGCACATGGACGAGCAGGTGGATCAATCGACCAACACCGCTCGATATGACCCCAGCGGGCGTCTGTGACGTCAGATGTCGCCGAGGATGCCTCAGGACGCGGGATATCCTCTCCATTTTGTATTTTTTGAGTGACCTTGTACTCGTCGATGTCATACCAAGGAATGATCAGAGTCAACAACTGGGATGAATGATACGTCAAATGTAGATTGTGTAGACTTCAACGCTTACACTTACATGGAACATGACACGACCAAAGGAGTACATGTCGTTCTGCGTGGTCGGTTTGATATCGGAAGGGGAATCACGTGACCCGAGCAACTCAGGCGCAGTCCACCTGATTGCACCAGGCCGGACAGTCGATTCTTCAATTTGACACTTTTTTAAACGTCCGCGGAGGACATTTGACAAACCGAAGTCCGTAAGACAGGCCTTGTATTCTCCTTCCTTGAGATCTACCAAAACGTTAGACTGCGTTGTTTAGTGAGTGCAATTGAATGTAGAGAGAGTTAGTGCTCACGCTCGCAATGTCACCGTGAACAATGGGAATAGAGTGGACTAACAACAAATTCATCAGTTAAAATAAGACGACCGTGAAGGGAATACAAACGATAGTAAAGCCCAGATGCTATGCCGTGAAGCTAGTGAATATTTAGTTGAGGTCCATTGCAGCTAAACAGGTTCAAGTTACCAGTTTCAATTTGGATTTGATAGTTAATGTAGTACCCTGTTCTCTGATCAGATGGGACAGCGTGCCGTCCGGAAACCACTGGGAGACAAGGGCTGTGGTTGGCCCGAACCCCTCTGTCGTTCCATAAAGTGCGACAATATTGTCATGGATGAGGTGTGCCCATATTGCGGTTTCTCGTCGAAACCTCTAGCGAATCCACATAAAATGGTATTCAGAACAGAAAAAAATTGACTCCTACTCTCAAGTCCTGCTCTGAGATGGGAATCATGTGGTGCCCGAAGGTTTTTACTGCGACCTGTAGTATGATAATGAACAAGATGATCAACAAGTGACGCCAGCGCTGCCCACTGCTCAGACCTTCTTAACAGGGCTTGACGGTTTTCTCCATTCACATTTGTAAACGTTTGCGAATGCACCACTGGCAACGTAATCCTTTATTCCACCGAAGATCTGACCAGTCAGATCTTCTGCTAGTGCCAGTTGTATTTCGGGACTAAAAAGGGGAGCTGAATCAACGAAGACTTGTTTCAGTACGAACACCTTACAGAGGTGGAAGTTCCGAGGTGGATGCCTAGTAAAATAAATCAGGATCCGTTACTGATTCGGATACCACTGGACTGTCAAACCTGTGCATTTGAATGATTTTCTGCCAATCCGCCGACAGAAATCTTCTGTGAGAGAGTAAGGATCTGGTCCCGCACGAAGAGATTACTAATGAACATACGGCGCCCGCCAAAGCCTCTATTTCGCTTCTCAAGAAATCCATGACCAATTTGGCAGAAGGACGAGTAGATGCATCAGACGACCAACATTGCGCAATCTCATTCCAGCGTACAGTCATCATATCGGGTGTCGCAGGACGGGAAATATTTTCTCCTCCGAGGATTTTGTGAGAAACTACAGAATCGTTCATATCACTCCAAGGGATGACCAATGTTAACACCTGCGCACAGGAGATCATGTCAAAGGTAGGTAAGTTTTCTGGGACTATAAATCTCACATGAAACATGACGCGGCCAAATGAATACATGTCAGTTTGCATGGTCGGTGCACGGTCATGTGCCTTCAGCAACTCGGGTGCGATCCACCTGATGGCACCAGTTCGAACATTTGATCCAAATATGCGGTCACCTAAACAACCACCAAAAATTGTCGCCAGACCGAAGTCCGTCAAGCGTGCTACGTATTTCTCTTCCTTAATATCAACCAGAACGTTAGACTGGAACTTTTCGTCAGAAAAGTTTTATGCCAAGAAGATGAACAAACACTCGTAATGTTTCCATGTACTATGCCCAACCCATGAACTAATGACAACATGAGTAGAAGCAAGCTCAGAATGAATGAAAGACGAACGATAGCGAAGGCCAGACACTGCACCATGAAGCTAACGACACGAAAATTAAGTGAGGATACAGAAGTTATACCCAAACAAGCGACTCACTAAAATCAGCTTCGACATGATGTTCAATGCAGTACCCTGTTCCGCAATAAGATGGAGCAGTGTACCATTCTGGAACCATGGAAGAACAAGAGCTGGAAATGACCCGAATTCTCTTGTCGCCCCAAACACAGGGACAATGTTGTCATGCATGAGGGCAGCCCAACTCTCAGCCACATGTCGAAATTTCTATTAAATCAACGATAAGCTGTACATTACAGACTTGGCAAATTCTCACTTGTAAATCTGGCTCTAATAAGGCAAGCCTGATGACCTTTACTGCAACCTGCAGCGTGATAATCAATGAATGTATCATTAATGTGTACTAACATTGTCCAGACCTTCGTAAGACCTTCCGGCCGTATCCAATCGCATTTGAAAACAATTCCAAAATCACCTGAACTAACATGTTCAGCTGTTGTATAATCGATCTGACCCATCAGGTCCACCAGCCCCTGACCGGCGAGAACCTTAGGTTGTTGACCCTGCCAGTTGTCGATCCTAAACTGATCGATATATTGAAGAACATTTGTGGCTTTCGGGCGATGACCCGCTTCCCATGACCAGCATTTCTGAATCAAGTTCCAGTGATCGTCGATGATGTTTTCGGGACGTGCGTGTAAGACTTTATGCGATAGCGCGACGCAGATTTGAACGTGTTTCTTCTCTTTCCATGGTATATCCCCCGAGACAATCTAAGACGAGAAAACTTAGGATAGAGCTGCAAAAACAGAGAGATCGTACATAGAACATGATACCACCAAAAGAATAGATATCACTCATGAAAGTCGGTTTTTGAGGATTACATTCCGATTCCACTCCAAGGACTTCGGGCGCCCGCCATCGAGAATTGAAACTGCGTTCGACGGTGGTCGAATTCAACTCCAAATCCACTTCTCCTTCGATTGTTGCAAGACCGAAATCAGTTAGGCATGGATTCCCTGAACCATCTATGAGTACATTTCCCTGGAACCTAAGAATGAGTATAGCATCCGCAAAGAGACAACCGTACATACGGGGTGAAGGTCCCCGTGAACAACATTCATTGATTGGACTGAATAAGCGTCAAGAACGAAATGGAAGATATGGTAGAGATCGACAAACGATAATCGAGGCCAGCAGCAACACCCTTGACCTAGTAGCATGAATTCTTGTTGGATGTAATTGATGGTAATGTTGAGAAGAGAACTCACCAATGCAACTTTAGCAAAAGCAGTCATGATAGTAGCTTCCTTGAGGTAGACGGATAACGTTCCAGATGGCATCCACTGGGAGACGAGAGCCGGGAACTTGGATGAGGAATTAACGTATGCGAAGCCAAGTAGCGGAACGACGGTCTGGTGTTTCAGTCTAAGCCACACTTTGAGTTCTCGACGTATTGCCTACATAGACCATTCAGCGAAGTAAAATTTGAACCCAGGCGACTGACATTTTCAATTTTGTCCGTAGCTCTCGAAGAATCAATCTTGAATACCTTCACTGCGACCTGATGATGGTCATTCATTAGATGGACGGATGATGAACTCGGGTTGATCTGACTCGGACAGACCTTCACTTTGCCATTACTTGTCTCGACAATATACTGAAAAACTTCGCCAAAGGACCCAGATCCACACGGAGTGCCAAGCTTCTCAGGATCAGAAAGTTGAGGTGTGAAGTCAGTGGCGGCATCGCTACAAAATATGATGAGCCAAGAGTCCCAAAACACATTTAATTTTCAAATAAGGCACGTTAGAGGGAAAATCTGAAGCTCTTCAGGTACAAGACAGGTCATGCCAATATTTGGCTACGTTGCAGACGGAGTGTGTTCGTAAGGAAGTTGAGTGCTAGTGCGTCACATGCCGAAGTTGAGCTTATATAGAAGAGCCTTGGACTTAGAGTTCGTGTTATCAACGTGTTATTATGTTACCGTGACTTAGCGCTTAGCACGTGTAGTACTGGTGTTCATAATTATTATGCATGTTCGAGAACTTTGAAAGGAGCGGACACGTCACACTATATGAAACTGACAATTTGGCCAGTACTACTCACTTGATAGAATTGATGAAGGACACTGTCAGTCTTGAAGTTATGGCCTAAGGTTTCAGCGCTTGAGCAAGATGACGTCATATAGACATATAGACGCTAAGATGTCTACTCTCTGCTAGTCAACGACAAATGCACGAGCCATGTTCTTGCACAGTCATGTATAGCAACACAACCTCCAATCACTGTTGATGTGCTTGCATGACGGGTAACACTTTTGGATCATCATCGTGGAAGAAGGGTACCTCATTTAAGTGCTGCCAGATCAATGGTTCGGCCAGCCTTCCTGATAACTTCCGAAGCATAAGGTTAGCACGTGCTGTCTAAATTAATAGCCTATCGAAACTTGAGATTTTGAAAGCTTAACGGTTGCCCGAGTCTCGATGACAAACACTGTCGCGGTCTGCCTACTAACAACAAACAGCACAATCTTGGCGTGTCACATGGTAGTGCGAGAAATATAGACTTTTGGGGAGGTAGGGTCAACATATCCCGACCAACTACGAATCATTGGAGGGTGTATGGTTCTGAATTCAGACTTGTCCAGGAAGAACAAACAAGTCCGATTTCATTTCATAATGAGCGCTGCACAACGTTGCTTGCGCGTTGCAACCGGCAAAGTTGGGTTCTAGGTTCAACACAAAAACGGTAGTCAATATCCAACCTGATGTTCGCGTCGCAGGTTGTAACCCTTGTTGTGCACTGTATCGTGCCTGCAGCGGTATGAGTATCAGAATACGTTAAATCATCGCTCTCAATCGCTCATGGTCACTTGTGAGGGAATCTTGAATGTTGATGACCTATGAAACCCTTGGAACAAGTTCAGTACCGAGATATTAGGCGTACTGCATAGAAACCGCACGGTTTTCCTTCCAAGTAAAGATATCATTCATGGGTGCTCGAGGTCTGCAAGCACGCTCTGATCGAACATGCGGCCACCCTGTGCATCCTGCTGTAGAAATATGACTGCGGCGCTTTGGTGCTCATCCTAATCATCATCAGCCACTAAACGGCATCGATCAATCTCAAGCTTGCGGGCATGGGAAGCAGTAACAAGAACCCGTCATTTACATGTTTGTCAGACAAGATATCCTGTCCTAGGAGGGGCGGATGAAAATCACGGTACCCTAGACATGCGTAAGAATGATTCGGTAGGATTCCCTAAATAGCTGAGGGTGCTTACCGACATCAGCAGTCCTGTGAGACTTAGGTAACTAGGGCGGAGGTATACTACGGCCCAGGGCGATGGTGGTTCTTGTTCGCACTTGTTTGCTTCATATCCAGGGTATCGGTGATTGGTAAAATATTCAATTAATGATCATAGACATGCTGGACGAGTGAAGAAGGGAGGCCAGCGTATCACAGCTGCAAATGATGAACTGAGATGTTGCTGAGAAGCGGCGGCACGCACTATTTTCAACACGTGATTACAGCACGATAAGTACTGATGATTCTGAATAACCATTATAATAATCCTTATTCAAATGTTCACTGCAAAATTTCTGGGGGTCAAGAGGGATCTAGCAAGATTTATGGATTCTCCCTAATATGAACCACCGTATCACATTCGATTTCGAGCTAGTGAGGACTGGCCACTATACCTTCTTGATGTCCAGTTGAGTTATCTTTCACTGTCGCAGCACCTGATTTTCGAAAGAACTGTTGTACTGTCACCTGGTCCACAGAGCAAAGACTGGAGCTTTCAAACGTAGATGGCCCTCTTTCAAGTTCGCCATAAGTCGATGCCACTTAGGACAGAATACCTGACAAAGGCGCGTCGCTCGATTGCGTCCCATTCGTACGCCATGAAATCCCGATCCCACCAACTCGAATGACACTTGAGATGCACACAGAGACATTTTCTCATTCGAAGGTCAAGTATCCAAACAACGTTGGTGGAGGTATCATTGGAATCCACTCACCTATTGCATTCAAGTTGTTTAGTGGGTTTTGCTGTCCTGGTTTCGGCGTCATTGGCTCACGTTGTTATAGAATTGCTTTGCAAAGTCTCCTGGTTTGAGTGGCATATGCCCATAGAATCTTTGTTTCAGGAACCCCCCAAAGTAGGCCATATTCACCTTGGTCACGGCGAATACACTCCGTTGCCAGACGCACACGCCGCTGTTCCTTGACCACCCACATCGTGTATTTTCCATTTTGGTAACTGCTACGACGACATGCCAAATGTGGTGAAGTAAACAAAGGACGATCATCACACCACAAAGACCCTTTACTAGCAGAGCTCATGGAATGTACCGTAGCTATGCGGTGATATTTATGTTTGTTCTTTTGATGTACTTTTATGGCCTGTGGCAAACACCTCTGAAAGTTGTGATCCCAACTTGAAGGATCCAAGCACTATATATTTCGTGCTGGCAGCGTTTCTCTTCCTCCCATCTCTTTCCATCTCTCCATATCCTCATATCTACTTTCTACTGTGAATTCTCATGTCTAACAACTTCCGTAAACTCGATCGAGCAGTCTCCGACGGAAGTCTGGTCGCACGTCTGAGCACTCTACACCATTTTCGATATGCTACGAATGAAATAATGAAATTCGATCACTTGGAAGACTACGATTTGCAGCCCTACGGGGAAAAGGTCTCGTTTTTCTTATTGATCATCTCGTATAGTCAATTGATGATGTTATGTCCATGCAGATCATCACTCTGATGGAGGTAAAATTATCTCAATTCTGGCAAACACTCTCACTGATGCTCTTGGCAATGAAGGTTGCACGCTGGACGCTTAGACAGAGGATGGACGTGTCCCTGATCATGCTCTGTTCAAAGAAACATGTGCCTTACAAGGCAGCTTACTTCAAATTGCTTGTCTGGATCAGACGCCGCAGGTCTGCATTCCCCACTAACATCGATGGTAAGTATTGGTCGTTGTTGTGTTCTCTTTCGTTCTCACCGTTTGTCTAGATCGAATCAATTCGCTCTTGGAGGACATAAACCATGAAATAGTTGTATGCACCAGTGGAATTGACCCTCGCGTCCAGTTGGGCATTGAGGAATTACTAATCGTCGAGACTGCTGCTGTCTCGTCGACATGAGAATTATGCTCCAGCTGATCAGAAATGGGTGTCTCCTTTTCCTCGAAGGCCGTTTGTTTGCGGATTTTGTACGAAAGCCCAACCCTTTGAGGTTGGCACTAGGAAGCTTCTTGTCGTCATGAATGTGGAATCCATTCACGCACTCAGTAGTATATGTAGTGAAAGAACGTCATACCCTTTCATTATAGGACTGTTCTTTCCAAGTCTTGTAATTGTAACCGTGCATGTATTGCTCATGCTACTGCTATCGCCGGACTTCGACAATCTATCTTCCTCGGCCGCGCCGTTGATCCTTGAAGCTTGAAGCCTGGAGTCATTTCCTCCAGGATCCCGCCCACTAATTCGCAATGTCATCTATGCACTCCTTTCATTTGTAACTAGACCTCGGCTTTGGGCGCCTTGGATGTCTTCTCGTCGATGATCATTCTTCGATAAATTAATGACCGCTCTGAACAGCAAGTTCAAATACTTCTATCACAAAGTTGGATCCGTGACCCGAATCTCCACCCAGCACAGACGCAACTGAAAGGTTTCACTGATGTCTAGACAAATAAAAGGTCTGATATTGTCAGTGAGGCATCAAAGGCGCAGCTGCTCAGGTTTTTTTTGAAGTTTGATCTACTGGGAAATGGTGGCATGGTCATTTTATACGGATAGGAAGAACAACATTAATGTGTTGAGAACTTCGTCCTATAGTACACCTCGTACTCACCGTGCACAGTACTAGTGAGCATTTCAGTACGCTTGACGATAAGGGAACATTGTACAGCACGGTCAACGACGATAGGTATGATGATTCACATGACTAGAACGCTTGACAGTATATAGGTGCGCAGGGTGTTGGAGGGTGCGCTTGGGAGACTTGTGAATGGCAGGAACTGTTTGAGTAATCGGTTGAGATCGAGGGGGCTGATTTGTGAGTGGTTGTTTGAATGTTTTTTTTTGTGATATGTATCCGGTGCTGACTCGGATTTGTTTTCTTCTGAAGGATTATGGTTCTGGAGGATGGACTGTTGAATACTAGTAGGGCTTACATAGGGAGCTTCTCGAACTCAACGGCCTCTTTGCATCCATGTAGACAGACCAGATTAGCGCGTCCGAAGGTCCCAAAGCTGCAGCTGGATACGACGACGACGACTCTCGAACAGAATATTCAGAGACTTGCGAGGAAGATAAGTCTTAACAGTAAAGCTTCGAAACTGCCTGGCGTTTTACGCCGGGACACTCACGTACGAGACGTGAGTCTGGCGAGCAGTGGGAGTGCGTGGATGAGTCGCATGTTGAGATTGCTTTGAAGAAGGAAGGGAAGGATAAGAGAAAGAGTTTCCTCTAGAGTTTTCTCTTTTCTCTCTGATCCCCGTCTCTTTTCATCGTCCTTCCCTTCCTATTATCATGTTTTTTGCCATCTTATTACTTCTGACGACCCACATCATCGACATCTTTCTTGATCATTGACATGCATTTTGCATTGCGACTTTGATTTTCGATTTGTTCGAGACACAGACCTACTATGGTGCTGCATATCGGTCGGATGTTTGATTCAAATTTCGTAGTCATCTTGTAATGTGGCTGTATGTCATGACATTACCGATGCAATTTACAGTTTTTGAACCATATCGCAACAGCTCAATTCTGCTCTGGATAAATTAACAATGAAAGAGATCATAGCTGCAGTAGGTGACGACAACTTGAGAAAAATCCGAGACCATGCAGGCAAGCAAGGTCAGATTCGGCAATGCCGAACCCTAGTTTAAATTAACCCTCATTTACATAAATATTCACTGCTAAATTCTTGGCACCGAACCACATTCAATTTCGAGCTAGCGGGCACTGGCCAATACCTTCTTCATGATCAGTTGAGTTATCTTTCAGTGTCCATACAGCACTTGATTTCCGAAAGAACTGTTGTACCCTAACCTCAGGCCTGTTCCACTGAGCAAGTTATGCGTATATTCTACAAGTATGAGACGCTATAAGCTATAAGGATTTATGGAAGACTGGAACTTTCAAACGTAGATGGCCCTGTCGCAAGTTCTCCAGAAATCAATTCCGCTTGGGACAGATTATCTGACAAAGGCGCGTCGTTCGATTGCGTCTCGTTGGTACGTATTCACTCCTGATCCCACCAGCTCGAATGACACTTGAGGAGATGCACACAGAAACAGTTTCTCATTAGGAGGTCAAGTATCCGAACAACGTTGGTGGAGGTATCATTGGAATTCACTCACCTATTGCACTGTTTATTGGGTTTTTCTGTCCTGGTTTCAGCGTTATTGGCTCACGTTTTTATAGAATTGCTTTCCAAAGTCTCTTGGTTTGAGTGGCATATGTCCATAGAACCTTTGTTTCAGGAACCCGCAAAATAGTCCGTATTCACCTTGGTCACGGTAACTGCTCCCCGTTGCCAGACGCACACGCCGCTGTTCCTGCCGTCCACATTTTGTGTTTCCCATTTTAGTAACTGCTGCGACGACATGAACGTGGTGAAGTTAACAAAGGATAATCATCACACCACAAAGACAGTTCACTAGCAGAGTTCATGGAATGTACCGTAGCCGTGCGGTGACATTTATGTTTGTTCTTTCTATGCGCTTACATGGCAGGTGGCGAGCGCCTCTAAAATTTGTGGTCCCAAGGATCCAAGCACTATATATTTCGTGCTGACAGTGCTTCTCTTCCTCTCATCTCATTCCATCTCTCCATATAATCACACCCACTTTGTACTGTGAATCCTGATGTCTAACATCCGTAAACTCGATCGTCGAGCAGTCTTCAAAAGTTTGGCTAAACGTCTGAGCACTCTAGACAATTTTTTGTATGCTACGGACGAAATAATGGGATTCGATCACTCGAAAGACTGCGAATTGCAGTACTACGGGGAAAAGGTCTTGTTTTTGTTATGAATAATCTCTTATAGTCAACTGATAATGGTATGTCCATGCAGATCATCGCTCTGACAGAGGTAAATATAATTTCAATTCTGGAAAACGCTCTCACTGATGCTCTTGGTAATCAAGGTGGCACGCCAGACTCTAAGAGAGAAGATGGGTGTGTCCCTGCTCATGATTTGTCCAGAGGAACATGTGCCTTACAAGGCGGCGTACTGCAAATTGCTTATCTGGATCAGACGCCGCAGGTCCGCATTCCCTACTCACATAGACGGTGAGCATCGGTCATTATTGCGTTTTATTTCATTCTCACCATTTGTATAGATCGAATCAATTCGCTCTTGGATAACATAAACCACAACATGGTCGTACGTACCAGAGGGATTGACCCTCGCGCCCAATTGGGCATCGAGGAGTTACTAATCGTCAAGAAACCACGAGCCGCTTGTGACAACAGCGTCGAGACTGCTGCTGTCTCGTCGACACGAGAATTGTACACCAGCTGTTCAGAAACGGGCGCCTCCTTTTCCTCGAAGGCCGTTTGTTCGCGAATTTTGTACGAAAGCCCAACGCTTTGAGGTTGGCACTAGGAAATAATCATCAAGCTGATATTCATTTCAAGCGCTCTTACCTGGACCCGGGGGCTACCGCACTGTACTCCAAATCACGACCCTCATCTGCTTCTTGTCGTCATGAATATGGAATCCACCTACGTACTCAGTACTATATGTAGTGAAAGAACGTCATACCCTTCCGTTATAGGGCTGTTCTTTCAAAGTTTTGTATCTGTATTTGTAATTGTGCGTCTAATGCGAATGCTACTACTGTCGCCGAACGTCGACAAACTATCTTCCTCAGCCGCACCACTTGTCTTGGAGTGAGGAGTCATTTACTTCAGGATCCCGTCTACTATTTGGCAATGGCATCTATCCACTCCTTTCATTTGTAACTATACCTGGGCGTGAGGGGCGTTGGATGTCTTGTTGTCAATGATGGTATTCATCATTCTCCAATGGATTGATCCCAACTCTGTTCAAATACTTCTATCGCGAAGTCGGATTCGTGATCCAAATCTGCATTCGGCACAGACGCAACTGAAAGGTTTCACTAATGTGTAGACAAATAAAAGGTCTGATGTCTGCGAGACATCAAAGGCTCAGCTGCTCAGGGTTTTTTCTACTCGGACATGGTGGCATGGTCATTCTGTATGGACAGGAAGGACAGCATTAATGTGTTGAGAACTTTCAGAGGCACCCGTCCTATTGTACACCTCGTACTCACCGTGCACGTATATACTAGTGAGCATTCCGGTGCGCCCGACGATAAAGGAATAGTGTACAACACGGTCAACAACGGTAAGTATTCATGCGTTTTGTATACTTTGTATGTTCTTTAGAGTAAATTATATAGTGACAAACATGCGGTAATTACATCGTACCAACTACGCATGAGCTGGAGTGCCTTGAAGTATTATAAAGTAACACATGTAGTGGCCCGGCCCCACAGAGGCTAACATTCGAGAACCACAATTAAGCCCGATTCTATTTATAGTTGAGTTGGGTTAAAACTGCCAGGTATTCCGGTATCTGGTTTGTAGGACCCATGAATAAGACAGCGGGTGACTTGTTCTGATCGCTGTCGACGTGCGCGCATTGCAGGTGAAGATGTTGGATCGTCAGGGAGAGAAGTGATACAAGCGTGTGCGGAGAACCGCATTCCGAGGCGTTCTAGATTATCCTTGTTCCTCGTCCACCACACATCCATGTCCATAGGATAATCTTCCAAGCAGGTGACCACAGCGGCGACAGGTACGCCGCCTGCCACAGTAGCTGTAGAGCCAACGATGTCAGTGAAGAATTTATAATCCTTGATTCGTGCTCTCTGGGGACTCGATCCCCTCATGCAATATAAAAGAAGGTAGACTCCGTCATCTCTGTATAGCTTCTTATATGACTTTTTCAGGCGCCATTTTGTAAACAGGGCTCGGAAAAAACCCATTGATTCGGTTGAGGAAACTTCCCAAAGTTTGAATTGGCGACCTGCAAGACTAACTTGATGGGAGGTATGCTGCAATGTGCAGGCTGCTGCGTCTGGCGACGTCTGTGCAACGTCGCATCCCATAATCAAGTTGATGATGGCGCTCTTCCCAACTCCAGTCTCCCCGAAAAGCAACACATTCAAAGGACCTGCGACCGACTTGACCATATGGAAGAATTAATACATATAAATACAATGCATCATTAGATTCTCACCAGCGACGAGACCGTAGAGAAGAGATGATGTGTTGAAGGACCAGAGGGAATGGCATTGCGTGACGGAACAAGTGTCTCCAACGATGATACAGTAGAAATCTTTGACTGGTTAATAAACATTTAAGCCAAAATTACTTCAACCACGAGCGGCGAGTTCATACCTGCTCCGCGACCAAGTATGTACTTCGATGGCTTTCTTGTACCCCGCTAACAAGGACATCCTGTCAGAGTCAGAAACTCTACTCCTACATGACGAGACAAGTTATGAGCTTACATCTTGATTCAAAGCCTCTAGTTCTCCCGTTATAAAGTTCATGGCCGTGAGGGCACATGGACGAGCAGATGGATCAATCGACCAACATTGCTCGATGTGATTCCAGCGGGCGTCTGTGACGTCAGACGTCGCCTCGGATACCTCTGGACGCGGGATATCCTCTCCATTTTGGATTTTTTGAATTACTCTGTAATCGTCGATGTCATACCAAGGAACAGTCAGAGTCAACA
The DNA here is from genome assembly GCA_016695485.1 of Suillus hirtellus. Taxonomy (NCBI): domain Eukaryota; kingdom Fungi; phylum Basidiomycota; class Agaricomycetes; order Boletales; family Suillaceae; genus Suillus; species Suillus hirtellus. The sequence continues at coordinate 18,396 of MU172318.1, read as the reverse complement.
ACTAGGATGAATGATACATTGAATATAGATTTTGTAGACTTGAAACGCTTACACTTACATGGAACATGACACGACCAAAGGAATACATATCGTTCTGCGTGGTCGGTCTGGTATTGGAAGGGGAATCATGTGACCTGATTAACTCAGGCGCAGTCCACCTGATTGCGCCAGGCCGAACAATTGATGATCCTTTAATTGGGCACTCTTTTAAACGTCCGCAGAGGACATTTGACAAACCGAAGTCCGTTAGGCAAGCCTTGTATTCTCCTTCCTTGACATCTACCAAAACGTTAGACTGCGTTGTTTAGCGAGTGCAATTGAATGTAGAAAGGATGAGCTCACGCTCGTAATGTCACCGTGAACAACGGGAAAAGAGTGAACTGATGATAAATTTATCAGTTGAAGCAAGGCGACCGTGAAGGGAATACAAACTATAGTAGAGCCCAGATGCTATGCCGTGAAGCTAGTGAATAAGGATAATTCAGTCAAGGTCCATTGCAGCTGAACAGGTTTTAGTTACCAGCTTCAATTTGTACTTGATGGTCAATGTAGCACCCTGTTCTCTGATCAGACGGGACAGCGTGCCGTCCGGAAACCACTGGGAGACAAGGGCTGTGGATGGCCCGAAGTCCTCTGTCGTTCCATAAAGTGTCACGATATTGTCGTGGACGAGGTGTGCCCATATTGCAGTTTCTCGTCGAAACCTCTAGCGAATCCACGTAAAATAGTGTTCCAAACAGAAAAAATAGACCCTCACTCTTAAGTCCTGCTCTGAGATGGGATTCGTGTGGTGCCCGAAGGTTTTTACTGCGACCTGTAGTATGATAATGAACAGGATGATCAACAAGTGACGCCAGCGCTGCCCACTGCTCAGACCTTCTTGACAGAGCCCGATGGTTTTCTCCATTCGCATCTGTAAACGTTTGCGAATGCACCACTGGCGACGTAGTCAGTTATTGTACCGAAGATCTGACCTGTCAGATCTTCGGCTAGTGCCAGTTGTATTTCGGGACTATAAAACCAAGGGAACTGAATCAATAAAAACTTATTTCAGTATGAACACCCTACAGAGGTGGAGGTTCTGAATCAGGCTCCTGAGGGGAATACGTCAGTATCTTAGGCAATCGGACCGGAGAGCCATCGATCCTGCACTGATCAGTGTAATCAAGGATTTGTGAAGTCCCCGGACGATCCACGGGGTTCTGAGACCAGCAGCGTTCGATCAAGTTCCAGAAATTATTAGGAATGTTCTCGGGACGCGCAGGAATGACTCCGTTTGACAGAGCAATGGCGATTTGGAATGAGTTTCTCTCTTTCCATGGGATATTCCCCGAGATGATCTGACCGGAGAAAGTCAAAGGTGGCACCACAGTGATATGAATAGATCGCACAAAGAACATAACGCTACCAAAAGAATAGATATCGCTCGCGTATGTTGGTCGTGCAGGCTCGTCAGACTCTATTCCAATGACTTCAGGTGCACGCCATCGAGCATTGAAATCACGTGCCACAGTGGTCGAGTTCAGCTGTAACTCTGGGTTTCCTACGACTGTTGCAAGACCGAAACCTGTGAGGCGTGGAATCCCCGAATCATCTATGAGCACATTGTCCTGACTTACAAATAAGTGCAACATCCACGAAGAGACAAGCGTACATACGGGTTGAAGGTCTCCATGTACGACATCCACCGAGTGAACTGCATAGGCATCAATAACAAAAACCACGACTTGCCAGAAATAGACGAACGATAATAGAGGCCATCAGCGACACCCTTAACCTAGTAACACGAGAATTGATGAACGCTAGTTGAATTTGATTGGTATGAACAAGGGACATACCAGTCCAACTTTCGTGGAAGTAGAAAGGGTTGTTGCTTGCTTCTCCAGGTAAATATATAATGTCCCAGATGGCATCCATGGATAAACAAGAGCTGGCCATGGTGATTCGACGCGTGCGATACCAAGTAGCGGCACAATATTTGAGTGAATCAATTTCAACCATACACGAAGTTCCCGACGAATCGCCTACAAGGTCGATGTTCAGCCAATCGCTAGTCAGCGCAGCTCAGTTGAGAAGCTGACTTTCTCTAGTTTCGGCATAGCTCTATTAGGATCGATAATGATTACTTTTACAGCTACCTGACGAATATGAAGACATTCGGTAAGTTTACTCAGGCTACTCAGACGAACTTGCACGAACCTCCCTTGTACCTTCGCTGGTCTTCATGGTACACCGATGAATTTGGCTAAGTGAATCGACTGTAATTGGAGGTTCAAGCTTGTTGATGAAGGACGTGAGGTCGACGGTATGGCTGCAGAATATGGTGAAGGAGGACGATATACACTATGGAAGCAGACTCACTATTCAAGCGCAAAATCTGGGTCCATGGCTGTTCCACGGGTGGTGAACGGCATGCAGTCTGTTTCCAAATGTATATGGTAAACGGAGTCGAGCGGAGTTTAAATACCACCTCGTCATTAGGGGTTCACTCGTGGCAGCGTCCGATGAGGCTGACCAACTTTCACCTCAGTCCGGAACTGTGGAGCAGATACTGGCATTCGATGCGGTGTTAGGCGCAGAATGGCACAGTTTTGATTCGCCTGGTAGGCGCAAGTCAGGATCTCTTTGACTGTAATATTCGAAACTAAGTATATTCACCATCGACAACTGTATGTCATATGATTCACATGCTACTACTACATATATATGCTAGACGATAAACGATTTTGAATTGGCTGGGCTACTAGATGAGTGTGCTACGAACAATGTCGATGGACGTTAAATTGGCATCCCGAACGGTATTACATAATTCAGCAAGTCACCAGGATGTTTTTGTAAAGACTGATGTTTACTGTGTACATGCATGCGTTGCCAGCGTGCAAGGAACCTCGAAGCTTGAGGCCTTGAGGGTTGTGATCTAGCTATGCTGCAACTGCGTTGAAGCAACGTTGCAAAGTCAAAGAAGCTCTACATCGTGTAATAGTGAGTCAAGCACCCTGTTTGAATGACATGCTCCGACGGTCATGACTCTGAGCTAGCTCACTGGGTTCCCTAAATAAACTCCGGCGGGATCAAGGCAGGATGAACTCCAAGCTGAAGATGCGTGCACTCAAACCATATTCCTGCTGCGACTATGACTCCTCTGTTGTTCGCAGCTACTACCATATCCAAGCGCCATCCCTTCCATTAATCTGGCGTTGCCCGCACACACAATCACAATCTTCCTTATGCTCCTGCTAACCTGGCGCTCCCCTTTAATTTATTGCTGTGTCGACTTCGACTTCCTGCACCTTCTTGTCACTCTTACCATCTGGTGATCTCATGACCGCCGGTAACCTCAGGCTATGGCCCGGCGCCACTAGGGTCTTGAATTAAACCAGGTGATATTTGCGAATCGAGCTGGACCCTCGGAGTCATGTTAACGGTGCTACGAACTCGTGCCCGACTTACACACTAGTTTGTGACACGCTGTTCTTCACATAAATTCGTTCATATAAACATAACGGTATGGGCAAGTGCAAAATCAACTTTGTATCCCTCTCGTCGCGTATGGCCACTTCAAGTTGTAAAACAGCGCTCAACACCCACGTTCAAGTCATCGTGGGGGAGAATGCGCTTACAAAGTGGGTCAAAGTTTCATAATATGCGTCCTCTGGTGGTCTTACTAAATGCATGAGGCCACATCTGCACACCAATATCAGTGTCACCGTCAGCGACCTCGCATCTCAAATAGAGCGCAGATCTCCAATTAAAACTGGTTCGTTTGGCAATGTCTATCGATGTGTCATCAATGAAGACAAAAAGGAGGTTTGTGATAGTTTATTTGAGCATCTCAAGCTCGTGCATAGAATATCCATCAGGTTGCAGTGAAAGTATTCATAATTAATCCTCGCAGATCTCTGAAGAAACTTCGGAGAGTAAGTCTTCTTGTGCAGATTCAGATGATACCTCATTCACCTTTCACGTGGTCTATCATTGTAGGCGATGGATCGGGAAGTTGCAGTATGGCTTAAGCTCAGTAAATCGGCTTATATCGTACCGCTACTTGACATTGCAAATCTTTCTCCTGAATCGTTACCAGCTCTTGTTTCGGAATGGATGCCTTCCGGGACATTAGATCAATACCTCCAGAAGGACGACAAAACCCTGGCTGCTAGAGTTGAATTGGTGAGTCTATCATTCACATCGATCACATTTAATAGATGTTCATCTATTCGCATGCCGCTAGTCCAAGGGCGTTGCTGGCGGCGTTAACTATCGTTTGTCAATCTCTATCTAGGCGTTATTTTAGTTATTGATAGGCTTACCCAGTTCGCTTGGAGGAAGTCGTTCACGGAGATCTTCACCCCGTATGTACGATTATCTATTTGTAGACGTCGCATTAATTTGCAAGCCTCAGGGAAATGTGCTGATCGACCGTGAAGGGAATCCACGTCTCACAGATTTCGGTCTCGCGATAGTCGTAGGAGAGCCAAAGTTGCAGTGGGGTACAACCACTGCGGCAGTTGAACTAAATGCTCGATGGCGTGCGCCTGAAGTCCTTGGAATAGAGAGAGAGGTCGCGGCCAAACCAACTTTCATGAGTGATATCTATTCCCTTGGAAGCATCATTTTCTTTGTGCGATCTCTTTTGTCTTTCTGTAGTCTCAACTTTATTTTCTCCACTTAGATCATCTCGGGGGATATACCATGGAAGGAGAAGAAAAACTCCGTTCCAATCTCTGTCGCGCTGTCGAAAAAAGCCACTCCCACACGTCCCGAGAATATCCTCAACGGTCACTGGAACTTGATTCAAAAATGCTGGTCGCGGAAGCCGGAGGATCGTCCGGATTCTATAGAAGTCCTTGAATGCATTAAACAACTTGGGCTTAACGACTCGCAGGTTAGACAGCCCAAACATCGCAATCGATGGCGAATTCTAATGCATGTATCATTAATTCAGGCGCCTGCTTTGAATCAACCAGTGGATCTGACAGGTCAGATCATTGGTGAAATCAAAGACCTCGTCGCAGGTTTCGGAGGCAACTTCACCAACGTGTATAAATGTGAATGCAAACAGGCATCAGGACGCACTATCAAGGTCTGGCTAATGCTGGCGTGACATTGATGTAGTTGTTGACTATTGCGCTGCAGGTTGCTGTCAAAATCATCAAGTTTAGCATCTCAAAGGAAGAATTAGAGGTGAGAATGTTGTTGTTCTTCTGCGACCTATACATCCTTAAAAATGTTAATTGATAGAGATTTCATCGCGAAACTAAGACCTGGGCGATCCTCGAGCATAATCATATCATTCGTCTTCTTGGAACGGCAAGAGATTTTGGGCCGCCTGAAGTCCCACCAGCCCTTATCTTTCCATGGGTTGAGACCACGCTCCCTAGCTTTATCCAGGAACAGGGCGCTAAACTGAGCATTAGGTCGAAACTAGATTTGGTGAGTCGATGTTTACTTGTAATGCATCTAGACTGAATTATCCATATCAATTCACACTAGCTTCTCGGTACAGCTTCTGCACTTGAACACCGTCCGTCTTCCTGTCCTTAGTTTTCCTTGGACTGATGTGATTGTCATTAGTTCATGGTCGCGGCATCGTCCACGGGGATGTTACTAGTGTCCGTTACAATTTCTTTACCTAAATCTCTGCTCACAGAAGGTTTCAGCCCAATATTCTGGTGGATATCTCGGATGGGAGATACCGCGCGTGTCTCACTGATATCGGGTTGGCAAAATTCTTGAGTAGCCATTTACCTAACAGCGTGGTCGACGGACTGCATGTTCAACTTGATGCGGTAAGGTGGACTCCGCCTGAGTTGCTCGGTGGTGGCAGCCCGACCAAAGAGCACGACATGTATTCTTTTGGTTGCATCATGTTCCACGTGAGTCTAAAGATCTGCAAGCCTGTACCCATTATTTGCTCATGACTGCCATACTCAGCTGTTGACTCTGCGTACTCCTTGGCACACAATTTCCAATAACTTGACAGTCGTTGAACATATTCGTAGAGGAGAGCATCCTGAACCACCAGAATCGCTCGATCTTACGATCACACGCTGGAATATGATTCGCGAGTGTTGGTCAGCTATGGTGTCCCGTCCGTCTGCTTCGATGGCTATAAACTTTTTGAAGGGTGAACTGGAGGTTTTGTCAGCCGATGTAGGTTCATTTATGGCTGTTTTTGTTGTACCTTACTGAATTTTTGCTCTTCGCAGGACAAGACTATTTGTGGACCAAGAGGGGAACATGCGACGTATCCCATCCAGCACGAGCAGGACAGACCGAGTCCCGCGACATCCCCCCACATTACAAACGCACACTGTAATGGGATCTGGCAATGTTCGCCAATTGATACGTCGACTTCAATGGCATCAAATTTTTCAGAAGCTTCGACAGAATATGTGAGCCCAACCCAGGGCGAGGATTTGGGGCTTTCAAGTTTAGCCAGTCCCGGTGATACAGAAGCTTCGACAGATGAAGTAAGTTCATTCATGACTTGTCCATCTTCATGCAAAGCCAAACTATTATCCTCGCAGGACAAAACTCTTCGCCAGCTACCTAATATACCCACGATGGAAAAGCAGAAAAGCGCCAAAAACATCGTTATATTCGGCGCAAAGGGCGCCGGAAAGAGTTCCCTCATAAATCTCATTGCAGACCAGAACATCGCCAAAAATGAAAACAACCCCAAGCGCTGCACCCTCACATGGACCAAATATGTGTTACCCAAGCTCTTTGATGACGAGATGCAACACAATATCTTCGATACGAGGGGCATCGAGAACCCCGAACTCGAGCCAGATAAGTATTGCCGATCCATCAAGAATGCCAGCAGCCTTCTCCGCGAGCTCGATGCATGTGGCGGCACCAACTTGTTGGTATATTGCGTTCAAAAAGGCCGTGACAATGGCGCATGGCAGAAGAATTACCAGTTATTCCACGAAGTGTTATATCAGCGGCGAGTCCCCGTGGTCATGGTGGTGACGTGCCTCGAGGATGAGACTGTCATGGAGGAATGGTGGACACGGAACCGTGCATCGCTAGAGGCATCCCAAATCGTTGTCAAGGGACATGCATGCGTAACGACCCTGAAGGATGAAGATGAGAAGTACAAGGCATCGAGAGAAGCAGTGCGTGAGCTGATCCAGGAGTATGCAGCCGTTACGCCAGTGTCAGGGGGATGGAAGCAGGAGGGGATAATCAGCGCGTTCATGCGATGGATCGGGTATCCTGATCCAGAGGATAAGAAGTTGCAGGATAAACTACAGAAGGACCTCGAGAGTCAATGTGGCATGAAGACACCGTTGGCTTTGAAGGTCGCAAAAGTATTAACTTACATGTCAGGTAGAGGTAGCCCAATGGACTTGCCCCTGTGGTAAGGATTGATCGTTATACATATCACGTACTATGCAGTAGCTATAGTGCATACCTTAGATAAAAATGGTGTTGTCAATTGAGTTATTTTTTGTTCCAGCTACTTTCATCGCGACGGGTTGGAGTCTGAAAGACTCTGAGTACCGTATCTTTCTGGCTTTGCACTGCAGCACTACAATTGAGGTAAGACACTCCAAATGAAATCATTTGCTCCATATTATCCACCACTGCATATGCTGTGTCGCCTGAATCTTCAGCACGGACGAAGGACCCGAGCAGCGTCGGCAAGGAAAAAAAAACTTAATTTCTTTGTTGAAAATATTCCGTGGCTTGCGAATGACGGTTGTGAACCTCCTGCTACACACCATCTCAGAGACCCAGAAAAGCCTGGCGTGGCCACTGGAAGGGATAGATTCCGAAGTTAGTCGTGTGCTAGCACAGTTTTTGAATGTGTTAGAACTCAGAAGCCGACGAGTAAATATGTCTTCCTGCAAGTAAAGATACGAGAGCCTTGAGTTGAAATATCTTTGGATGTTTGATGCCTTTCAAGACAAAATCAAGGCGCACGAAAGCTTGGAGTACTTGCTGGAACTGTATCTTTGAAATCGTGTTTGCAAAGTCCATTAGAAGGTTGTGGAGAGCATTCAAAGCAGACATGGACATGAGAAACATAGAATTGATGTTGAAACTCGTAAATCATAACATAAAAATTGCAGCAAAACCGCTGGACATGTCTGTCCATGTCGACGACACCCGGCGGGCCACAACAAAATTTCAAACTCCGCCATTTTTCTGAACCTCCGTAAACGCTGAGATAAAAGAGAGGCCTCTGTGCTTGCCAATAATATGGCTGGTCCTACACGGAAAGGCATTGGCATGCTCTGGACGGAGCCAGTAGCATATAGGAACATAATCATGATGACTGATCAGAAATAAGACGTCAAAAACGCACCCATCCTTGAAACGTGGCGCTAAATTAATAATCAGTTGAGTTGCCTCGTTTGCACACTGTGGGTAGTAAATCCAATGAAATTCAGTAGGTAAAATCAGGTGATAATGTAATGAAATCCATAGTACTGATGGCAGATGCGCGTAATATTTTGAGCGCCTATATGATGGATGACAAGTGCAGGGTAAACATGACATGATGAAGCTGGGGGCAATGCATGCAGGCAAGGAGTTTTGGGTCATCCCGAGCATAGGGATTCTCAAAAAGTTCACGAGCATTCCGGAGGAAACAACAAATGGCCCAGCGGTTTTTAATCTCACCATATCTGCCTTATTGTTTGCTGTGACGTATTCACCACGCCAGCATCACTGGGATTAATGAACTGATGCATCATGCAGTGAACATTATCATTGTGTACCTGTTTGCACACATAAAATGGAAAATGAGGCTGTGTGATTTGGGGCTGTCTCAGTGTCAACTTTGAACACTTTCGCTGCGACCTGATGGATGTTCGATGGGCGATCGATCATTAAGCCCGAGCAAGTTGATTAGACACACCTCTAGCTTGCCTTGGCCGGACTCGACCCTACACCAATAAAACCAAACAGTTCACTGTTTGTACACGTATTTCAGTGCTCTGATATCTCAGAAGTTTGAAATGTGAAGTTCCTAGTAATATTGCTGCAAAGTAACGTATGACGAAAAGTCATATGACTGATATGTGAGGGGACTCACTGTTCAGGCCTCCAGGCACGGATTCCGTCCATGGGCGACTTTGCAGGAGAATCTTCGAAAGTCAAGACCCCGTGCACGCTCGCGACGCGATTTTTTCAAATTCAACTGATGAAGGCGCTTGCAAGATTGATAAGAAGGTAAGTTTAGCAGCCTTGCTGCAGACCATGCTCCACTTGGAGAAGCACTCAATTTGCTGACTGTCTCACGATAAGGGAGATGTATGATGCCCTGCATCATGAGGGCTTCCCCTGTGAGGGAGTATTTTTCCACGCGAAGATGATCTCTACTGTGTTGCGCCACCTGTGTGTGGTCTATAGGTTACAACGATCATGTTGATCGCGCTGAGACAAATTACAACCTACGAACATCATTTGCATGAAGTAATACATTTGAATGCTGCCAGATCAAAGGTTCGGCAAGCCTTCCACACCATTTCCGAAGTAGGTGGCGGACGCAAGGGTAGCGCGTGCTATTGCGGTGTGCGGTTTCGAATTCTAACCTGTCTAGGAAAAAAGATCGAATTCCATTCCGTAATGAGCGCTGCACGGCGTTACTTGCACGTTGCAACTGGCAAAGTTGGGTTCTGGGTTCAACGAAAAAGGGTAGTAATATCCAACCTCATGTTCGCATTGCAGGTCGTAACATTCGTTGTGCACCGTGTCATGCTTGCAGTGACATAAGTATCAGAATCTGTTGAATCATCGCTCTCATCGAAGATCGTCCACCCAGCCAGAAGAAACACATTTGCTATAATCGTGAGTGCACCGTCATGCCCTCTTTCGCTAGAAACCCAGTACTGAAGAACCGCCAGGCTAGGTCCATTGCCAATGTCTTCCAAAAACATTGTTATTTTTGGAGAGAGTGGCGTCGGGAAAAGCTCCATCATCAATCTCCTCGCAGGCAGCCAGGTCGCTAGAACCTCTCCGGACACCAAACATTGTACATTGCGCTATCAAGCGTATGATATCCGCATCAAGGACGTACCGTATCGCATCTATGATACTGCCGGGGTCGACGGCAATCGCATGGATCCCAGTGGATTTCTCGATGCAGTCACCAATGCTGACAAGTTGATGAAGGAGCTGAGGGATAACGGAGGAGTTCATCTGCTGCTGTATTGCATCAAGGCAGGCAGAATACCACCGACATTTGTCACCAACTACAGGCTATTCTATGAATTTTTCTTCGAGGAGAAGATACCAGTCGTGCTCGTCGTTACTCACCTGGAGAGGGAGGATCCCATGGATCATTGGTACACGCGAAACAAGGAATCGTTCGACCGTCATGCAGTCAAGTGTGTTGACCATGCTTGTATCACTGCGGCAGCCAACCTGGACCCAAAATACAAGCAGAAGTACGAAGCATCCAGAAGGGAAGTGAAGGACTTGATCAAGAGGCATGAGGATACGGTGGTGGACTGGAATGGAGGAGATGGGTGGCTCGCCAGGTTCATCGGAAAGTTGAAAGACCTCTTAACGGGACGTCCAAGCAAGTCAGACGTTCTTGGAGTCCTCACGAAGCGCTGCGGGATGGATGATAACCTGGCGAAAGACGTGATTCAAAAACTCAATAGATGACGGGAATTTTACTACGTTTATTCGTTACGATAGCTGGACACAGGGCTGTTTCATCATGACCATGTAATACGACTAGTAGTAGGCGGGACTAAAACATTCGGTTCTGCTATCTTCCTACAGCGTGAGACATGGAAATTCAACGTGGAGCGCGCTCACCTACAGTAGTTCTTGTGCGTGCTGCCCAGCTATAACTCAGGGCCTCCGCACTGACTACCTCATGCTTGCGGCTCTGTATGGGAGTTTGTAAGGTGGCACGCATAATGCATGCCTTGGATGTACCCAATACGTATCCCAGTTACGCCTTCGCCCGTAGCAGCACGGCTGCCGCGTGCCAAAGTATCAATCCAAGGCACAGAGAAGTCGTGTCAGAAAGCTTCTGCATCATATAAGGGTACATACAAGGCATCAGCCCTGACAGATAGCTAGGAAAAGTCACGTCAACTCTGACCGCCCAAAGGAACAACTCACTTCACCTCGACCACTTCCCATAACCCGTCAGCTCCCTATTATACACATCACGATGGCGAAAAAGAAAAGCGTTATTCACGCTAAAAACATCGTTATATTCGGCGCAATGGGCGCCGGAAAGAGTTCCCTCATAAACCTCATTGCAGACGAAAACATCGCTCAAACAGGCTCCAACCTCAAGCGCTGCACCCTCACATGGACCAAATATACGTTACCCAAGCTCTTTGATGATGACATGCAGCATAATGTCTTCGATACGATGGGCATCGAGAACCCAGAACTCGAGCCAGAAGAGTACCACCGATCCATCAAGAATGCCAGCCGCCTTCTCCGCGAGCTTGATGCATGCGGCGGCACGAATTTGTTGATATATTGCGTTCAAAAAGGCCGTGACAGTGGAGCATTACGGAGCAACTACCAGTTATTCCACGAAGTGTTATATCGGCGGCGAGTCCCCATAGTCATGGTGGTGACGTGCCTCGAGGACGAGAGAATCATGGAGGAATGGTGGACGCGGAACCGTGCATCGTTAGAGACATCCCAAATCGTCGTGGAGGGACATGCATGCGTAACGACCCTGAGGAATGAGGATGAAAAGTACAAGGCATCGAGAGAAGTCGTGCGTCAGCTGATCCGGAATCATGCAGCTGTTGCGCCAGTGTCAGGGGGATGGAAACATGAAAAGATGAGCAGCGCGTTCAAGCGATGGATAGGGTATCCTAATCCGGAGGATAAGAAGTTGCAGAATAAACTACAGGAGGACCTCGAGGGTCAATGTGGTATGAAGCCACCGTTGGCTTTGAAAGTCGCAAAAACATTCACATATACGCAACGGTAGCCTGACGGACTCGCTCCTGCAGTAAGGATTCGCTATACGTATCATGTACTATGCAGTGTATCGGCCCTGGCTTTCAAGTTGTAGATAATTATGGTATCGCCGGTATAGTTGTTTGTTGGTCCAAGGAAAAAAATTATGTTTGTACAGTGATTACGTAAGCACATTTGTCAAACGCAATTGATACCCAAGTCCTCAGCAATGATCATCGCAGCCTGCTCTCCGATGAGAAGTGCTGTCGAATAAGTGTTCTGTGTATATCCTTAGATCGCACATCAACAATTCTTTGTTCAGTACTCACCCCGCCAACATTCAACGGCGAAATGGACAGATCTGCAACCTTCAGGTTCAACACCCCGTATACATTAAGCCGAGCGTCTACGACTCCACGAGCTGCCTCCGGTTTCATCGCACAGGTCCCAAGCTACAAATACAAAGATCAGATATGAAATCATAGAAGGTCCAGCTGTACATACCGAGTGGGATAGAGTTTGCACTGATGTTCAATTGGATATTGATCGTGACAACGCTGATGGCAATTGAGCACTTACCGATGTCGCGGAGGAATCGATCAATCACCTCGTCATCTTCGGCAGTGTAAACGATGTCAGGCGCATCCAAGTCCACTGGCCCAGAGGCTTCTTTGCAGGCTGCAGCGCTTCCCTCTGGGAAATTAGGATGGCCAGCAGCGACTTCACCTCGGTAGGAAGCCATGCGTCGAAAAATTTCGCGTGTCTTTTTGTACCCGAAGTTGAGAGGAACAATATCGGATGGACTACGCGGAGTGTTTTAGTCATGCAAAGTGCCTTGAAATGAATGAAATGCGTCCACTCACTCATCTAGAATGCCTGTATTAAAGTCCATTTGTTCTTTGCCGTCCTCTGTCACGTTAATGTGAACACTTCCGACAGACACGGGGTAAAGCTAATGAAAAGATTAGCAAAAGAACTGCAGGGTAGCCGGAGAGCAGTACTGTATAATAACAGGCAGTCATGGATCTACGAGGAGCTAGGATGTTCGATAGCGGCCTTGATGGCGGTGGAAGGTATCTGGCTGTCATGAGAATTTCCATGCCATCCAAGCTAAGTAGCATGCACGTACTGCGCAAACGAAGTAAATAATGCAACAGGTTTATCTGGCCGGTCCCGGAAGAAGTCCTTCCAGCGAAGTTGAAAAGCTGGACTCATGGCTTTCAGTTCCTCGTCATCAGGACGCCACTTGATTTTTGAATCAAGGCTACTGAGATCCAAATCAGCACGATGCCAGCAGTGATGATGAGAACTTGCACCAACTTTTGTGCAAGGCTTTCTACATTCAAATAGTTGTGAAGGTGCTGGAATTATGGGGAGAAACATGCTTACTCTGCAGAATACTGTCCCCACGAGAGGGGGTAACGATGTCGTCGGTAGCCAGGTATGGAACAAGGACGAGATAATGATCTGACCGTCCTTAGCCAAGATCATAGAATAAATGTATCAAAATGCACCTCGATAATTTTCTCCGACGCCAGGTAAATTCACTAGTTGCTCGATGCCGCATCGCTTGAGGATCGCCTCGGCACCGATCCCAGACCTCTCCAGAATGGTCGGGGAACCGAACGCCCCAGCAGAGACAACAACAAGTTTTGATGCTCTTACAATACTTGACGACTGATTCGCATCCGGGCAAGACACCGGATCGCTAGTAAACTCAACACCTACAGCACGCTTGTACCTTTCATTTGGAAAACCGTCAACGGTTTGCTGCAGATGTGATCCCAAGTGGCCACTTACTCGAAGATGATCCGCTTCACGCGCTTTCCGTCCCAGACGTGTAAATTCGGGTTGTGAGCTTGGTTGTAGATATAGTGATGAGCCGCATCCGAACGCCTTCCAGTTGATCCATCAATGTACCTTTTCCACATGAGCTAATAAATCGAATAGACTACAAGTAAATGGACTCACTTCTGAGAGGGCTGAGATAGATCTGGTAAGTGGTCGCAGATAGAGAAGAAACATCATAGCGTACACTGTATGTATTGCATGTTTCCAAATCGTCAGTATCTTCGGCATACTGTCTCTTGTGATAGGTCGTGCCGACCTGGATGAACTCGTTGGAGATACCCATTTTACACCCACTAGATGACACTTTGATAGGTCCGTTGTAGCCGTGGGTTGGACAATCGGGCTGCACTTCGTATTTCTCCAGCTATCGATTGAACGTATAAGCGATTTGAATACATATCCTGAAGACAAATTCGATACCTTCTTCATGAGAGGAATCAAATTTTCAGATTCCCAACCATCGACTCCCCAATCATCATAGTCCGAAGCAGGTGCACGCGTATATGCCATAACTGTCTCATTATTAGATTATCGTTCATCATTGCAAGTATGATACGCACAATTCACGCATGAGCCTCCACCGACGCAACGACCGGAAGGAACGATTGGCGCACGGCCGTTGAGATGAGGAGATGGATTTCCTATGTTGAATGTAACAGTCGTGCTCGTTGGTGCTAGGTGGAGGAGAGCTTGAGAGGGTTGGACATGAATATGTTTGTTGAGGGTGTGTTGACCCGCTTCCAAAATCAAGATCCTGAGCGAGGGATCATATGCAGCTAAGCGACCTGCTACAACGCAAGCTGTAGTGCCACCTGTACAGAGTGACGTGTGAAGAGGGCAATCCACTACAAGATGTTATTTGCTTACCTCCAGCAAAGACGATGTCGAATTCTGATAGGATTGGACGAGACATATCAGATATGGAGGGTTACTTTCAAGCGAGTGTGTAGTGACCTGTTACCACTCCGCCACCGTTCGGCTGCCAAGCCGTGGCGAAAACAAGGCTGGCGAAAACAAGGTACCGCAGCAGTATAACGTAAAAAGACCTCAGAAACCTCGTCAGCTCTGATAATTAGTAAGTACATCTGCAAAACGACTGAAATAAACCGTGACTGAAGCTTCAGGCCTGAGCCCATCACATGAATCACGCCTCAGAACAAGACTTATGGGCCTATGTTTTTCGAGTCTATTTTTGTAGATTGGCTGGAGATGAAAAGTCTTACAGATGTTGGGGGCAAAAGTACTTCAACCCTAATGGGGGTCACAACGATGACAACACTGGCAGATTGGCTCACTCGGTTGGTGGCGGGAGGAGTCGCGTTGTGACATTTACATCGTGCGTCGCCATTTTATGCAAGGTCGAGCCCGTGACAAGAGTCCCACTGACCAGTGTCATGCTATGGCAGATGCGATCTCAGACGACGAAGACGCGCTGGAAGTCCCTAAACCTGGCATTATTCAGCTCTAGGAGGTCATAATTAAATACGGCTCTGACGATACAAATCAAATGCAATTGATGCCAAAGTCTTCAGCGATGATCATCGCAGCCCGCTCTCCGATGAGAAGTGCCGTCGAATAAGTGTTCTGTGTATATCCTTAGATCGTACATCAACAATTCTTTGTTCAGTACTCACCGCGCCAACATTCAATGGCGAAATAGACAGATCTGCAACTTTCAGGTTCGACACCCCATATACATTAAGCCGAGCGTCGACGACTCCATGATCTGCCTGTGGTTTCATGGCACAAGTCCCAAGCTACAAATACAAAGATTAGATATGAAATCACGAAAGGTTCAGCCCACATACCGAGTGGGATGGAGTTTGCACTAATGTTCAATTCGGCACGTTATCGTGATAATGGGAATGGCAGTTGAGCACTTACCGATGTCGCGGAGGAATCGATCGATCGCTTCGTCATCTTCGGCAGTGTAGATGATGTCAGGCGCATCCAATTCCACTGGCCCGGAGGCTTCTCTGCAGGCTGCAGCGCTTCCCTCTGGGAAATTGGGATGGTCAGCAGGGACTTCACCTCGGTAGGAAGCCATGCGTCGAAAAATTTCGCGTGTTTTTTTATACCCGAAGTTGAGAGGAACAATATCGGATGGACTACGCGGAGTGTCTTGGTCACCCAAAATGCCCTAAATGAAACACGTTCACTCACTCGTCTAGGAAGCCTGTATCGAAGTCCATTCTGTCTTTTTCATCCCCTGTCACGTTGATATGGACACTCCCAGTAGACACGGGGTAAAGCTAATGAAAAGATTAACAAAAGGACCACAGGGTGGTCAGAGAGTAGTACTGTATAATAACAAGCAGTCATGTAGTTACGAGTAGGTGATATACTCGATCGCGGCCTTGAGAGAGGTGAAAAATATCTGGCTGTCATGAGCATTTCTATATCATCAAAGTTAAGTAATATGCACGTACTGCGCAAAAGGAGTAAATACTGCAACAGCCTTGTCAGGCCGGTCCTGGAAGAACTCCTTCCAGCGAAGTTGAAAAGCTGGACTCATGGCTTTCAGTTCCTCGTCATCAGGACGCCACTTGATTTTCGAATCGATGCCACTGAGATTCCATTCAGCACGATACCAGCAGTGATAATGAGAACTTGCACCAACTTTTGCGCAAGATTTTCTACATACAAGTAGTTGTGGAGGTGCTGGAATCATGAGGTGAAATACGCTTACCCTGTAGAATACTGTCCCCATGAGAGAGGGCGTCAGTAGCAATGATCTTGTCGGCAGCCAGGTATGGAACAATGATTAGATAATGATCTGACCATCCTCAGCCAAGATCATAGAATAAATGTAGCAAAATGCACCTCGATAATTTTCTCCGACGCCAGGTAAATTCACTAGTTGCTCGATGCCGCATCGCTTGAGGATCGCCTCGGCACCGATCCCAGACCTCTCCAGAATGGTCGGGGAACCGAACGCCCCAGCAGAGACAACAACAAGTTTTGATGCTCTTACAATACTTGACGACTGATTCGCATCCGGGCAAGACACCGGATCGCTGGTGAACTCAACACCTACAGCACGCTTGTACCTTTCATTTGGAAAACCGTCAACGGTTTGCTGCAGATGTGATCCCAAGTGGCCACTTACTCGAAGATGATCCGTTTCACGTGCTTTCCATCCCAGACGTGTAAATTCGGGTTGTGAGCTTGGTTGTAGACATAATGGTGAGCCGCATCCGAACGCCTTCCAGTTGATCCATCAATGTACCTTTTCCACATGAGCCAAAAAATCGAATAGACTACGAGTAAAGGGACTCACTTCTGAGAGGGCTGAGATAGATCTGGTAAGTGGCCGAAGATAGGGAAGAAATATCATAGCGTACACTGTATGTGTTGCAGGTTTCCAAATCTTCGGTATCGTCGGCATAGTGCCTCTTGTGATAGGTCGTGCCAACCTGGATGAATTCGTTGGAAACACCCATTTTACACCCACTAGATGACACTTTGATAGGTCCGTGATAGCCATGGGTTGGACAATCGGGCTGCACTTCGTATTTCTCCAGCTATCGATTGAACGTATAAGCGATTTGAATACATATCCTGAAGACGAATTCGATACCTTCTTCATGAGAGGAATCAAATTTTCAGATTCCCAACCATCGACTCCCCAATCATCATAGTCCGAAGCAGGTGCACGGGTGTATACCATGACTATCTCATTATGAGAGTCTTGTTCATCGCTGTAAGTATGCTACGCACAATTCACGCATGAGCCTCCACCGACGCAACGACCGGAAGGAACGATTGGCGCACGGCCGTTGAGATGAGGAGACGGATTTCCTATGTTGAATGTAACCGTGGTGCTCGTCGGTGCTTGGTTGAGGAGAGCTTGAGAGGGTTGGACATGAATATGTTTGTTGAGGGTGTGTTGACCCGCTTCCAGAATCAAGATCCTGAGCGAGGGATCATATGCAGCTAAGCGACCTGCTACAACGCAAGCTGTAGTGCCACCTGTACAGAGTGATGTGTGAAGAGGGTAAACGACTACAATATGTGATTTGCTTACCTCCAGCAAAAACGATGTCGAATTCTGACGGGATTGAATGAGACATCGGATATGGAAGGTTACCTTCAAGTGAGTGTGTAGTGACCTGTTACCACTCCGCCACCGTTCGGCTGCCAAGCCGTGGCAAAAACAAGATAGTAGTACCAGCAGCACTGTGGATTCCAATGAAAATCATTGGAAAAAGTACTGATGCTGAAATTTTCATTGGAACTTCTACTGAAATGGCGGGTAGTTAATTTCATTGGAGTGCTGAATTAGTGTTGCCGTCGAGGCGAGTTAACCTCGAGGTGAAACCAATTCGGTTCGAAAACGACCAAAATTGTTTCAACTCGAAACTCCGATTTGAATCGAGTTGCACCTCGTTGGGTTCGAGATTTACGAACGATTTGATGTACTTCATTCCATACATCGTAATCCCCTGTGAATGGCCTCAGGCCCATATGAATATCATTACAATGAGCTGCAGAGTACTCGACATAACTGCCACTCCAACATTGAAAGAACTTTCTAGATTTTTGCTCGCACCTGTTCTTGTAGTATTCATACATTATATACTGTACTACAATAAAAAGTCTCATACATGACACAGTGCCATAACAACGCCCTATCCTGGCCCA
>MU172317.1:229396-367981 GCA_016695485.1 Suillus hirtellus | reverse complement strand
CAAGGGATCCTACTGATCTAGCTCTTTGCGAAGAGACTAGCTATTACTCAATCACTTTATCAGAGTTCTACCTCTGATTGTCATTTCTCGAAACTGTACATTTGATCCTCCTTTATTGGGGTTATTATGGAAGGACTATCTGAGTTCATAACAGTTGAGAACATTTCTGACTTCATTCTTTGCATTTGCAATAGGATCTTGATTTGGATTAGTAACATCAATGTTGCAGAGTAATGAGATTAGAATTATGGACTGAGCTAGTATACTGAGAGAGTATGTAGTAGGCAAAATACCTGCTTTATGCCAGTAGTATCTGATGATTGTGATGTCCATGTCATGCCAAGCAATGTCAGCAAGTTGCATAGCTTGTAGTTGATTGATGTTATAGATTTCAGAGGCAGTGACACATCTATTGTAAATGTCAATAGCATATCAAATGTATCTTGCATGATAATGAGCCTTGAAGCATTGAATTATACCCTGATCCATTGGCTGGACATGTGCTGTGAGATTTGGTTGAAAATTCTCAACCTAAATGTTCTAAAGACCATAAGGGATGATATGACCAGAGAAATTGTCTTATAGAAGGAGAATCTTGCAGTTTTTTACTCTCAAATTATGATTCCATTGCTGAATCCATTCCTGATATATATAGTGCTATTGTCATCTAAGCCTTTGTGTTGTTCTGATAATAGAAGCCAAGCTATGCACCCAATTTGTTTCAAAAGGCTTGAGGCTTCTTTGCTTTCCAAATAATAAGGGGTGGCAGTTTCTCAGATCCATCTGCATTTGATGTAAGAACATAGGTCAGTCTAACCTTTCTACCTTTGACCCCTAAAGACTTCTTGTTGGCAAGACCTTAATTGGGGGGCATCCTGTCTCTCAAATGAGTGTGATTGGAACCAAGGAAATGAATATGGTATATATGCATAGAATAATCTAGTCTCATCCATGTTGAATATATCATATAGCTTGTAACCATGCTTGGCAATAAGTTCTATTGTTGCTTCCTTTTGGCTGTTTCTGGGTCTATAGATGCAGCTTCACCATAATGTTTGCATTGCTTCAAGTCATTTTATGCTTTGAAGTATGCCAATAAACGATGCTCATCCTTTAGAATGCTCACCAGATCTACAAATCTTGTCCATTTCTGATATAGGACCTTACCAGTAAGAAGAAGGTTATCTGATATTGCCTTCAATACCCAAAGGTCTATCATTTTAGTCACTTTAGGGTGTTGTGTTTGATGAGCCCATTTTCCTGTATATGCTGTAATTTCTACATGTAACCACTCTTACCATTTTGCTTTCTTCTTGATTCATGCAGAGACTAGGGGCTGCTTAATCCTGAGGTTTGGATATACTGCATTGAAGTGTTTTGCAGTTTTAGACTGATTTTCACCATTAGCATGGTGCCAATCCAAAATTTTGATGTATTCTCTTTCTTGATGAAAACCAGTGGTAGACTATCTTTCTTCTTATTGGTCCACTTTGCTTGTATTCTGACCCTTTAATCTAGTCAGTTCCTGCAATAAGCATGATAAGAAACATGTACACATTTTTACTTACTCCCTATCACCTTGCTAAAATCACCTGCATCCTCTCATAAATTCCTCACAGATTCTTCCATGCCTTATCCAGTCTCTTGAAACCCCTCTCATAGTCTGAGGCATCCTCAAGTACTTCTGAGCCCTGCTGCTCATCCACCAGATTGGCATCATTATTGAGCCAACTCTTATCCTGTGGTGAGATTGACAGCCTTGCAGCTAGTTGAGCCTGAAGAGTCTCTTTCCTCACTTTGACTTAATTTTTGAGGATTTTTAGGCCTTTTTTGAGCAGCTCAAGCTTTAATGCCATGGTTTGTTTTAACTTGGTGGGCAAGAAAATTTATACAGTGCTTGTGGTGCATTAGTGCACTAAAAATTAGGGTTGGGATACAAATATACCAAAAATACACTAGTAGATTATATGAGTTTTATGTTATGAAGGGTATGGATTATGGAGTATTAGAGAGTTATAGGTTATGGATTGAAATCCCCCGTATTCCAACTTGGTAACTTGAAAAACCTATGGAGTATATGGGAGTATGGATTATCAGGGCTATGGGATATAAGGGCTTTGACTGTATAGTGCTTTAACCTTAGGTTTGTTACCTTGTGAAGCAAGGTCATATTTCAGAGGTATATAATCTGTCAGTCACCTGGGAGTCCAATTCAAGGTGATATAAATTAAAAAAGATGCTGGCAAAAATTTAATTTTGGTTATTAGTCTCCATCAAAACCAAGTGTGATCCAATATAGAAACTACAATACAGCAGGGTGCAAACAAGGCTTCAGACTGTATCTATAAATGTTGTAAGGTTGCACATTGCCTAGTCTGCTATACTTGAGATGACAAGTGTATTTGACCCTAAAGGAGAAGCGAGTACAGCAAAGATCTAAAGGTATGTGCTGAAAGTGCTACTGGTTGGTCAATATGAAGCACAATAAAGCGCAGGTGCAGGAATGTGTACGTGTATTGTGTGAAGTGTGGAAAAGTGTGCACATGTATGTGGAAATAAAAGAGTGTAAGAGTGAGTTTGCTTAAGTGATGATTAGATACTGGACAAAAGATGCAAGCTAAGAGATGTTATATGCAAGGTGCCAAAAAATAGATTTCTACTATGTTCTGCTAGGTAGTAAGTGGTGGTAAGTTCCCAAAGTCAAAGATGTCTAATAGTATGTACTGCTGGCACTTATATATGGTGCCTAAGCACTGTCATGTAGAGCTGAAGTGCTTCCAAGTAAGGTATGTAAAGATATCTATAAGTAAGGGTCCATGATAAAAATAAAGATGGAATAATATGCAAATAAGGGAAATGGAAATATATGCACTAGAAAGCTTGGTGGACAGTGGATGGATGCTTCTGGATGGCTGGCACTATAGGATGCTCAAGCACGAGAAAGCATGTGCACATATATATTATGAAGTACAGGAAGTATGTGTGCATGGTGTGCTGTAGGACTTAGAGTCCTTGTGGCCTTGTAAAGGCTATTTTTGCAGTGTCCCATAGGACCTTGCATCATGTGCACTAATGCTAATGTGGCATGCATTCTTTCTGCTATTAGCCAACAGCTGTAGCTTGCACACATGTATTGGACTGCACCAGCTTTTCTCCAGCTCCATTGCACTGTAGGGAATCATACCTCTCATTGCTGGATATGGTAGTTTTCACTAGGGAGTACATTGTACAAGCTTGCAGCACCACTCTGTGTGCTATCCACAACTAATCCTATATGAGGTGCAGCTTTCCCATGCTTAAGCATCCCATAGTGCCAGCCATCCAGAAGCATTCATCTACTATCCACCAAGCCCTATAGTGTATATATTTCCATTTCTCTTATTAGCATATTGTTCCACCTTGTTTTTATCATGAACTCTCACTCATATATATCTTTACATGCCTACTCAGAAGCA
Source organism: Suillus hirtellus (assembly GCA_016695485.1). Lineage (NCBI taxonomy): Eukaryota > Fungi > Basidiomycota > Agaricomycetes > Boletales > Suillaceae > Suillus > Suillus hirtellus. The sequence goes on along the minus strand of MU172317.1, from coordinate 364,526 downwards.
CTTTGGCTCTACATGACAGTGCTTAGGCATGCTATATAAGCACTAGCAGTACATACCATAGGGGGGGGGGGGAACTTTTATTTTTTACTTATTACTTTTTACTGGTTACTACCAACTTACTAAGTAGTAAGTTGGTAGTAAAAAGTAAAAAGTAAATCTGCTCATCTATTGGTACATATTTTACTTGATTTGGAATAGACTGACCATATTTCTGATGCTATATTATTTATATCTTATTTACTTTTGTCATGGACCCTTATTGCCTACTACCACTACCTACTTCACTCCGAATAGCACTTTGGCATGCTCACATATATACTTGTACTTACATATTTTCATGTATCTTTTTACCTCCCACATAGAATCTATCATCCACTTGCATACATTAATGTCTGAATTCAAAAATCCAAACTTCACATTAACTGCTGCACATATCTACCTATCAGCTACATTATCCTATCAATTCCTTACTTCAGTAGCCGCCATGCTACTTATGAACCTGCCATCTTGCTGCTTCACCTCAACACTTGGTGGTGCCCATATATCTATTCTGCATGGCCATGCATTACTGCATGTTAATGTATCTTCAGCCACTCAATCTTGCTTCACACCATGTCAATGGTAGCTCACTCACGCTCACATCACATTGTGCTAGTTTATGCACTCCATCTATTTTCAACCACTCTTATTAGTTTCAGTGATTTCTCTCTAATTTTTATATAGAGGAAGTGTTCTCAGTAGCAATCCCCTTGGGCCAAATCATATACTCATATTCAGAGGTCTATTTGAGTTTTACCTCATTTCATCTTTTCTTCCCCTTTCACCCCTTCTCATCTAGCTATTATTCCTTGCATACAGCACATTGCATGGGAACACTGTGCCTCACATAGGGATATAAAATGTCCATAAGCAGATGATTACTCAGAGAGATTCAGGATTGACAAAGACAGACCTTCAGAGTGTGTAGAGTTCAAAAAGTGTGCAGATCAGAGTCATGGCAATGACATGGCTAAGATCATTTAAGATGAGTTTCTCAGAACACCAAGGGGCATTTTTATAGAAAATAAAATTTATCATTGACAGGTTTTGAACCTGCATGGTCCAAGAGAAACAGATTTTGACTCTGTCATATTGACTGCTTGGCTAACACCAGTTAAATGCACTTGTAATAAACTCATTCAAAGTCAAGGCAGTTCTTTCAATAGTATGATTGCCATATTTGTTTATTTTTATTTTTTTTACTCTTATTGCAAAAGACATCAGACTGTTTCTGGGGCTCTGAACTTCAAGACCTATTTATCTAGCAATTGCTCTGAAAAAGTGCTAATGACCACCATAGTGGGCTGATGATGTTGGTGATGTCTTAGGATATTAACAGCTGGGTCATGAGTGAAAACCAATAATGGAAGGATCACATATGATTAGACTCAAGGAGGATATTGGAAACTAATACTAGAACTGACAAAATGCAGTCAAATGTACCTTGAAAATTCACTTTTGAATGGGTTCATTGAAAACTCATCTAACTGGTCTTGGCCAAGCAGTTGATACAGCAGAATCTAAATCTATCTGTGTAGGTTCAAAACCTGCTAAAGATGAATTTGCCAAGTGGTCAAAATCCATTTCTCTTGGACTATGTAGGTTTGAAACCTGCCAGTGACAAATTTTATCTTCTATGAAATCACACCTTAAAATTTGCTTGTGGTTGGTTTGCTTGCAAGCTGATCACAGTTGTGTTTAGCTAAGTGACTGTCATAACATAATCAAAATCTGTTTCCATCAGAGTGCAACAAGTTTGAAACTTGAACTTGTCAAATGTTGCATTTTTTCTCTAAGAACATGTTTTGAATATTAGCTCATAGACAGCATCTCAAAAATCAATATTCATTGGTCTTGGTCAAGTTATCACCAGATTTAAAATCTGTTTCTTTTTGACTGTGCAGGTTTAAAACCTGCCAATAACAACATTTTTATTTTATGAAATCCACAATGGTGGAATGTAATGAATCATGAGTTAATGTAAAAGACACATCATTATATATATTACAAACCTGCTTAGTTTCAGAGAAATATATTTTGATTCTGGCGATCACTTGGATAAGCACAATAAAGAATCCCAGCCTTGATAGATTTGTGTTTTTCCTAATTTCCCAGGTTATTAGGATCAAACTTGAAAGTTTGATGTGTAATCTGCTTTTTTTATTCTTTGACCAAGTCAAGACTTTCAGAAAGAATTATATTGTTATTGTACTTATCCTTTTAAGCTTGCATCAAGACTTTGGTCATATATTGAACTCTGTCAAAAATACACTGTGCAATTCTTTCATTGTTGGTTTTCACTCATGGACCCATCATGGTGGTCTTTCATTAGCACTTTTTTAAGGAAATTTTTAGATAAACAGGTCTTGAAGTCAAGAGCCCCAGCAGGAAGTTTGTGTCTTTTGCAATAAGAGTAGGATAAAAATCAACACCAACCATGCTATTGAAAGAGCTGATAAAATGCAGATAAATGTACCTTGAGTACTCACTTTTGAATGAGTTCATTGGAAGTGAACCTAACTGGTCTTAGCCAAGCAGCTGATACAACAGAATCTAAATCTGTCTGTGTGGGTTCAAAACCTGCTAAAGATGAAGTCATCAAGTGATCATCAGGGTCAAGATCTGTTTCCCTTGAATAGTGCAGGTTTGAAACCTGCTATTGGATGATAACATTTTTATTTTATAAAAATGCACCTTGACAGTCTGAAACCCATTGAATGCTACATTTTTTCTGTTAGAACATGCCTTGAATATTGAATCATAGACAGTCTCTGATATCATTGATAGAGAGTGACTCGGACAATGTTCAACAGTTGGCATGGATCATAAAACAAGTTGCTGCAAGGCTAGCAGTGTGGAACATGGTTTCACATACCAGCTTTGAATTTTTTGGTTTATCTTCCAAGAAAGTCATAATGCCACCAGAAATTTGGGGCCTTTCAATTTATTTTAAGATTCATGTGGAAAATGTGAAGGTGTGATTTCATAGAATAAAAATTGAAATATTATCATTGATAGGTTTCAAACCTGCACAGTTTAAGAGAAACAGATGTTGACTCTGGTGACAACTTGACTAAGACCAATGAAGATCAGCATTTGAAATGTTGTACATGAGCAGATATACAAGACATATTGTAATACAAAAAATGTGTCACTCAACAGGCTTAAAACCTGTAGACTTCAATGGAAACAGATTTTGAATCTATTGCAGCAATGACATGGCTAACATCAGTCATGATTAGTTGTAGAGAAAATCATTCATGAGACAATGTCAAGGTGTGTTTCATGGAAAATAAATTTCATCATTAATTTTGACTCTGGTGATCACTTGATAATTTTATCTTTAGCAGGTTTTGAACCCATGCAGACAGATTTAGATTCTGTCATATCAACTGCTTGGCTAAAACCATTGAGATGTACTTCCAATGAACCCATTCACAAGTGAATTCTCAAGGCAGTTCTTTCAATAGCACAAAGAATCACATATGATTGGACTCAAGAGGGATGTTAGAAATTAATGTTAGAGCTGACAAAATGCAGATAAATGTACATTTAGGATCCACTTCTGAATGGATTCATTAGGAGTGCATCTAACTGGATTTAGCCAAGCAGTTGATGCAACAGAATCCAAATCTGTCTGCATGGGTTTGAAACCTGCTAAATATGAAATTGTCAGGTGATTATCAGAGTTGAAATCTGTTTCTCTTGGACTACACAGGTTTGAAATTTGTCAGTAATAGCATTTTTATTTTATGAAATCACACCTTGACATTGACTCATGTGTACTTTCACATTGTAGCTTGCGCTCCCAAGCACCTACTTCATATGAAGAAGAAGAGCAGATTATGCATTACACTTTCAAGTTTAATCCTAATGACCTGGTGAATGAGGAAGAATACACATCTGTTTGCTCATAGTTGGTTTGCCATCAAGATGATCAAAGTCATGTTTAGTCATGTGGCTGTCATAATACAGTCAAAATCTGTGTCTATTGAAGTTTGCAGGTTTGAAACCTATAGAGTGACACATTTTTCATATTAGAACATGTCAGCTAGATCCAGACATCTAGAAATGATATGTGCGATAAGTCTGGGTCCAGAATGCAGGATATGGCAGTTTACTTACAAGCTCATCAGAGTTGTGTTCAGCCAAGTGGTTGTCCTAACAGAATCAACATCTGTTTCTATTGGAGTGGAACAGGTTTGAAACCTGTTGAATGTTGCATTTTTTCCACAAGAACATCTCTTAGATATCTGCTGATAGACAGTATTTCAAACATTGATCTTCATCAGCCTTAGTTAAGTTGTCACCAAAGTCAAAATCTGTTTCTCTTGTACTTTGACCAGCATTATTGGATCAGACAATAGATGGACATGTAATGTAGGGTGCACACAAAAATGCAGTGCTTGCTATGAGATAGGGTGTGATTTTATGAAATAAAAATGTTATCATTGGCAGGTTTCAAACCCACACATTCCAAGAAAAACAGATTTTGACTCTGATGATCGCTTGCAATTTCATCTTTGACAGGTTTTGAACCTACACAGACAGATTTGGATGTACACTTATCCTGTATTTTGTTAGTTCTAACATTTTCCTTTGCCAATATGCTGGTGGTAGTACAGTGCTACCTACGTCCTAGCAGTATAAAGTTCCTCTTTATTCAAACAATATAGAAGGAGGCTCTGACATGCTGAATCTACCTTGTCTTATAGGTGTGAACCCTATGTGTTATTGCCTATTATTACTGTCCTTATGTAGGAGTCACAGGTGGTCAGTTCTAACATTTCCCTTGAGTCCAACCATATGCAATTCTTCCATTGTCAGTTGTCACTCATGACCTGGTTGTTAATACTAAGACATCATAAACATCATTAGCCCACCATGATGGTCTGCCATCAGCACTTTTTTTGAGCAATTGCTGGATAAACAGGTCTTGAAGCAGAGTCCCAGAAGAAGTTCAATGTCTTTTGCAATAAGAGTAGAGTAAGAGAATCAATCATGGTGATTATATTATTGAAAGAACTGACAAAATGCATATAAATATGCCTTGAGGATTCACTCATAAATGGGTCCATTGGAGGTACATCTAACTGTTCTTAGCCAAGCAGTTGATGCAACAGAATCTAAACCTATCTGCATGGGTTCAAAACCCATCAGAGATGAAATTATTAAGTTTTCATTAGAGTTAAAATCTGTTTCTCTTGGACCATGCAGGTTTGAAAGCTGCCAGTTGCAACATTTATTTTCTATAAAAACACAACTTGAAATATGCTTATGGTTGGTTTGCTTGCAAGCTGATCAAAGTTGTGTTTAGCCAAGTGGTCATCATAACAGAATCAAAATCTGTTTCTATTGGAATGCAATAGGTTTCAAACCTGTTGAATGTCACATTTTTTCTATGAGAACATGTCTTGAATGTTTCCTCACAGACAGTATCTCAGACATTGATCTTCATTGGTCTTAGTTAAGTTGTCGCCAGAGTTAAAATATGTGTCTCTTGAACTTTGCAGATTTGAAACCTGCTGATGATGATATTTTTATTCTATGAAATTAAAACTCTGATATTTCCTCATAGATAGTTTTCTTCAAAACCCACCATCAATGCTCTTTTCCATGTCATTGCCACAATAGATTCAAAATATGTTTCAATCAAACCCTACAGGTTTGGAATCAGACCCAGTTCAGGGGTTTTCTTGACTAAGCAGGTCAAAAACATGTATCACTCAGCATATTTCAAGCATGCACAGTTCAAGAGAAACAGATTTTAATTCTGTTGTAACAACCACTTGGCCAAGATTGGTTTATAATGAGCTTTTGAGACAATCATCCATGAGCAAATGTTGAAGGTATATTTCAATGAACAACAAAAAAAGCAATTATATAGGTTTCAAACCTGCTTAGTCCAGGATAATCAGATTTTGAATCTATTATGGAAATAACATGGCTGAGAACATTTAAGATGAATTTTTGACAAAACTCTTCACAAGGAAATGTCAAAGTGTGATTTCATAGGATAAGAATATCATTATTAGCAGGTTTCAAACCTGCACAGTTCAAAGAGAAACAGATTTCGACTTGGGCAATCACTTGGGAATTCAATCTTTGGTAGGTTTTGAACCTACACAGACAGATTTATATTCTGTCATATTGACTGCTTGGCTAAGACCAGTGAGATGCATTTCCAATGAACTCATTCAGAAGTAAACCCTCAAGGCACAAAAAGTTTAATGTATGACCAAAGTCTTGATGCAAAGTCAGAGTGATAAGTACAAGAACAATTTAATTCTCTCCAAAGGTCTCGACTTGGTTGAAGAAAAAGAGCAGATTACACATCAAACTTTCCAATTTGATTCTAATGACCTAAAGAAGTTCTGAGATGAAGCAGAAGTATTTAGACAATAGTGTGACATTCTTCACTTAGATACTTTCAAGTGCTCAGTGTCAAATAGCAGTCATAGTGTATTTTAGACTTTGAGTCCCACAATATGCAAGATGGTGGTGGAAAGTTGTTCAGAGTCAAAAGATACATGGTGCTATGTAAGTAATTCTAAGTGCATTCTCAGTGCACAGAAGCAAGTTGGAAGTATGGTAAATAGGCAAAAGTATGTAAGTTGCTTCTGAATTGGTTCATTGGGAGTGCATCTAACTAGTGTTGGCCAAGCAGTCAATATGATAGAATATAAGTCTGTCTGTGTGGGTTCAAAACCTGCTAAAGACGAATTTGCCAAGTAATTATCAGAGTCAAAATCTGTTTCTCTTGGACTGCTCAGGTTTGAAACCTCCCAGTGATAAATTTTATTAAATGAACAGGTCTTGAAGTTAAGAGCTCCAGAAGGAAGTCTATGTCTTTTGCAATAAGAGTAGGATAAAAAATCAAACACCGACCATGCTATTGAAAGAGCTGATAAAATGCAGATAAATGTACTTTGAGTACTCACTTTTGAATGAGTTCATTGGAAGTGAACCTAACTGATCTTAGCCAAGCAGCTGATACAACAGAATCTAAATCTGTCTGCATGGGTTCAAAACCTGCTAAAGATGAAATCATCAAGTGATCATCAGAGTCAAAATCTGTTTCTCTTGGATAGTGCAGGTTTGAAACCTGCTATTGGATGATAACATTTTTATTTTATAAAAATGCACCTTGACAGTCTGAAATACATTGAATGCTGCATTTCTTCTGTTAGAACATGCCTTTAATCATGAATCATAGACAGTTTCTTGGACACTGATCTTCATCAGTCTTAGTTGAGTTGTCACCAAAGTTAAGTTCTGTTTCTCTTGCACAGTGCAGGTTTGAAAACCTGCCAATAATAACATCTTAACATTTCCTCATAAATATGAGATACACTTCCAATGGACCCATTCACAAGTGAATCCTGAAGACAGTTCTTTCAATATCATGAAGGATCACATATGATTGGACTTAAAGGGAATATTAGAAATTAACATTCGAGCTGACAAAATGCAGATAAATGTACATCAAGGGTTCATTTTCTGAATAAATTCATTAGAAGTGCATCTAACTGGTCTTAGCCAAGCAGTTGATGCGACAGAATCCAAATCTATCTATGTGACTTCACAACCTGCTAAAGATGAAATTGTCAAGTAATCATCAGAGTCAAAATCTGTTTCTCTTGGACTGTGCAGGTTTGAAACCTGCCAGTGATAACATTTTTATTGCTTGCACTCACAAACATCTGCTTTATATGGTGTTTGTGGATGCACTTTTTTTGTGTCCATGTGATGTGGCTCTACATATTAAGCACAAATGCCTTAAATCATGCTTTGGAGCTGTATAGCTTTCATCCTGCTACCATTTGGTACAAATGTATTTTCCATCTTTGATCTATAAAGCTTTGTTGATGTGCTCTGAGAAAAATTCATGCTATTTAAAAGCACTCACCACTTAAGAGAGTCAGAAAGTTGATGCCAGCAGTGTGATTGTAGTGCTGATCAAAACTGAATGTACATCTGAACACAGTCCTTGGGCCAATCATAAACACAGTCAGATTTCTTCAAAGGTCTTGATTTGGTTAAAGAAGAAGAGCAGATTACACATCAAACTTTCAAGTTTGATCTTAATGACCTGGGGAATGAGGAAGAATACACATCTGTAAAAGCTGGGATTCAAGAAAAAGATTCAAAAGAGCCATCTGGCCACCATCCACTTATGTATAAGGTTGAAATGTACTGTATTTGAGATCTTTTATCATCATGTTGCTCTTCTCTCGCTTTTTGAAAGTGTTGTATTGCAATCTGTATTCAATTCATCTGTTCAGCTGAGGGAAAACATTGTGAGTGATAGGGAACAGTAGATTTGCCTTGCAGATTCACTTTCAACTGTTTTCTTTTAACATGCATTCAAATTGTGTTGGTCAAACAGTTTCTACAACAGAATTCAAATCTGTTTTCAATCTGCATTTGTGGGTTCAAAACCCGCTGCAGATGAAATTGCCAGTGATTATCAGTCAAAATTTGTTTCTCTTGGACTTTGCAGGTTTGAAACCTACCAATGATGGAATTTATTTTGTTTCTATAAAATCATTAAGAATTCCAGCAGACGTTTAGAAACAAGAGTTAAGGCTACTTGGATGAAGTCTGGAGTAGAAACCAACAGCAGAGGACCTCCAGAGGTGGAGGTGGAGATATATAGTTGATTGGAATCAATTCCAAGACTTTTGGAGGGATTATATGTTGTTGGATGAAATCAGAGTCTATAAAACAATGTGAGAAACCACAATCTATAAGAGATGGAAAATTGGAAATACCAGAAAAAGTAAGAAGAGAAATATATAGACAAAGAGAGTCAATGCAACTATCACCCCATACAGAGTCAGGAGAGTTACAGACCATTTTTTTTTGCCTCATCCAAGGCCTTTGGTTTGTCTTCTGGAGTGACTACTTCAGCATAGCCTTTAGCAGCATGCAAAGTAGACTTGGTGCATTTCTGAGCTGAATGGCTGGGTCCAGATTGTGAGGTTCAAAATTGGTTTGGAGTTCTAATATGAACATGGAGTGATCATCCATCTGATCCAGTTCTCTGGACAATCATCAGTTAGAAAAAACATTCAAAAGTGAATCTGTAAGACAAGTCTACTGTTCACTGTCACTTACAATGTTTTTGCTCAGCTGAACAGATGAATTGAATACAGACTGCAATACAACACTTTCAAAAAGCAAAAAAGGAGCAACATGATAATGAAAGGCCTCAAATATAGTATACTTCAACCTTGTACATAAGTGAATGGTGGCCAGATGGCTCTTTTGAATTTATGTCTTGAATTCCAGCCTTTATAGATGTGTATTCTTTCTCATTCCCCAGGTCATTAAGATCAAACTTGAAAGTTTGATGTGTAATCTGCTCTTCTTCTTTGTATGAAGCAGATGCTTGGGAGTGCAAGCTACAATGTGAAAGTACACAAGAGTCAATATCAAGGTATGATTTCATAAAATAAAACTGCTATCACTTGCAGGTTTCAACCCTGCACAATCCAGGAGAGACAGATTTTGACTCTGATGATCACTTGATAATTTCATCTTTAGTAGGTTTTGAACCCACCCAGACAGATTTGGATTCTGTCGCATCAACTGCTTGGCTAAATCCAGTTAGATGCACTTCTAATGAATTCATTCAGATGTAGATCCTAGATGTACATTTATCTGCATTTTGTCAGCTCTAACATTAATTTCTAACATCCTCCTTGAGTCTAATCATATGTGATTCTTCATGCTATTAAAAGAACCACCTCTAGGATTCACTTGTGAATGGGTCCATTGGATGTGCATCTCATTGGTCTTGGCCAAGCAGTTGATATGACAGAATATAAATCTGTCCGCATGAGTTCAAAACCTGCTAAAGATAAAATTATCAAGCTCTCACCAGAGTCAAAATCTGTGGCTCTTGGAATGTGTAGGTTTAAAACCTGCCAATGATGAGATTTATTTTCTATGAAGAAATATTTTGACATTGTCTCATAAATGATTTTCTCTACAACTCATTACAGCTGATGTTAGCCATGTCATTACTGCAATAGATTCAAAATCTGTTTCCATTGAAGTCTAAAGGTTTGAAGCCTGTTGAGTGACACATTTTTTGTATTACAACATGTCTTGTATATCTGCTCATGTGCAGCAATTCAAATGTTGATTTTCATTGGTTTTAGTCAAGTTGTCACCAGAGTCAAAATATGTTTCTCTTGAACTGTGCAGGTTTGCAACCTATCAATAATAACATTTTAATTTTAATTCCATGAAATTACACCTTCATGTTTTCTACATGAATCTTAAAATGAATTGGAAGGCCCCAAATTTCTGGTGGCATTATCCACATTAACTGTTGAATATTATTCGAGTCACTCTCTATCAATGATATCAGAGACTGTCTATGATTCAATATTCTGCTTGAAAGCATCTAAGTGCAGAATGTTGCACTATTGTCTACATACTTCTGCTTTATCTCAGAGGTTTCTCAGGTCATTAGAATCAAACTGGAAAGTTTGATGTGTAATCTGCTCTTTTTCTTCAATCATGTCAAGACCTTCAAAGAGAATTGGATTATTCTTGTACTCATCATTCCAAGTTTGCGTCAAGACTTTGGTCACACATTGAACTTTTGAGCCTTGGAGTTTTACTTCTGAATGAGTTCATTAGAAGTGCATCTTACTGGTATTAGCCAAGCAGTCAATACAACAGAGTCTAAATCTGTCTGTGTGGGTTCAAAACCTATCAAATGTTAAAAAGCCAAGTGATTGCCAGAGTCAAAATGTGTTTCTCTTAGATAGTGTAGGTTTGAAACCTGCCAAGGATAATTCTCATTTTCTATAAAAATGCACCTTAATATGTCCTCATGGTTAGTTTACTCAAAAGCTCATCAGAGTTGTATTTAGTTAAATGGTCTTCATCATAGAATGAAAATCTGTTTTTATTAGAATGCAACAGGTTTCAAACCTGTTGAATGTTGCATTGTTTTTATATTAGAACATTTCTTGAATATTTCCTCATAGACAGCATCTCAGACACTGAATGTGTACTTTCCTGAGAGCACCATCTCACTGGTTGTGTGATTTCATAAAATAAAAATGTCATCATTGGCAGGTTTCAAACCTGTGCAGTCCATATCGACCATTCAGAAGTAAAACTCCAAGGCTCAAAAGTTCAATGTGTGACCAAAGTCTTGACGCAAACTTGGAATGATGAGTACAAGAATAATCCAATTCTCTTTGAAGGTCTTGACATGATTGAAGAAAAAGAGCAGATTACACATCAAACTTTCCAGTTTGATTCTAATGACCTGAGAAACCTCTGAGATAAAGCAGAAGTATGTAGACAATAGTGCAACATTCTGCACTTAGATGCTTTCAAGCAGAATATTGAATCATAGACAGTCTCTGATATCATTGATAGAGAGTGACTCGAATAATATTCAACAGTTAATGTGGATAATGCCACCAGAAATTTGGGGCCTTCCAATTCATTTTAAGATTCATGTAGAAAACATGAAGGTGTAATTTCATGGAATTAAAATTAAAATGTTATTATTGATAGGTTGCAAACCTGCACAGTTCAAGAGAAACATATTTTGACTCTGGTGACAACTTGACTAAAACCAATGAAAATCAACATTTGAATTGCTGCACATGAGCAGATATACAAGACATGTTGTAATACAAAAAATGTGTCACTCAACAGGCTTCAAACCTTTAGACTTCAATGGAAACAGATTTTGAATCTATTGCAGTAATGACATGGCTAACATCAGCTGTAATGAGTTGTAGAGAAAATCATTTATGAGACAATGTCAAAATATTTCTTCATAGAAAATAAATCTCATCATTGGCAGGTTTTAAACCTACACATTCCAAGAGCCACAGATTTTGACTCTGGTGAGAGCTTGATAATTTTATCTTTAGCAGGTTTTGAACTCATGCGGACAGATTTATATTCTGTCATATCAACTGCTTGGCCAAGACCAATGAGATGCACATCCAATGGACCCATTCACAAGTGAATCCTAGAGGTGGTTCTTTTAATAGCATGAAGAATCACATATGATTAGACTCAAGGAGGATGTTAGAAATTAATGTTAGAGCTGACAAAATGCAGATAAATGTACATCTAGGATCTACATCTGAATGAATTCATTAGAAGTGCATCTAACTGGATTTAGCCAAGCAGTTGATGCGACAGAATCCAAATCTGTCTGGGTGGGTTCAAAACCTACTAAAGATGAAATTATCAAGTGATCATCAGAGTCAAAATCTGTCTCTCCTGGATTGTGCAGGGTTGAAACCTGCAAGTGATAGCAGTTTTATTTTATGAAATCATACCTTGATATTGACTCTTGTGTACTTTCACATTGTAGCTTGCACTCCCAAGCATCTGCTTCATACAAAGAAGAAGAGCAGATTACACATCAAACTTTCAAGTTTGATCTTAATGACCTGGGGAATGAGAAAGAATACACATCTATAAAGGCTGGAATTCAAGACATAAATTCAAAAGAGCCATCTGGCCACCATTCACTTATGTACAAGGTTGAAGTATACTATATTTGAGGCCTTTCATTATCATGTTGCTCCTTTTTTGCTTTTTGAAAGTGTTGTATTGCAGTCTGTATTCAATTCATCTGTTCAGCTGAGCAAAAACATTGTAAGTGACAGTGAACAGTAGACTTGTCTTACAGATTCACTTTTGAATGTTTTTTCTAACTGATGATTGTCCAGAGAACTGGATCAGATGGATGATCACTCCATGTTCATATTAGAACTCCAAACCAATTTTGAACCTCACAATCTGGACCCAGCCATTCAGCTCAGAAATGCACCAAGTCTACTTTGCATGCTGCTAAAGGCTATGCTGAAGTAGTCACTCCAGAAGACAAACCAAAGGCCTTGGATGAGGCAAAAAAAAATGGTCTGTAACTCTCCTGACTCTGTATGGGGTGATAGTTGCATTGACTCTCTTTGTCTATATATTTCTCTTCTTACTTTTTCTGGTATTTCCAATTTTCCATCTCTTATAGATTGTGGTTTCTCACATTGTTTTATAGACTCTGATTTCATCCAACAACATATAATCCCTCCAAAAGTCTTGGAATTGATTCCAATCAACTATATATCTCCACCTCCACCTCTGGAGGTCCTCTGCTGTTGGTTTCTACTCCAGACTTCATCCAAGTAGCCTTAACTCTTGTTTCTAAACGTCTGCTGGAATTCTTAATGATTTTATAGAAACAAAATAAATTCCATCATTGGTAGGTTTCAAACCTGCAAAGTCCAAGAGAAACAAATTTTGACTGATAATCACTGGCAATTTCATCTGCAGCGGGTTTTGAACCCACAAATGCAGATTGAAAACAGATTTGAATTCTGTTGTAGAAACTGTTTGACCAACACAATTTGAATGCATGTTAAAAGAAAACAGTTGAAAGTGAATCTGCAAGGCAAATCTACTGTTCCCTATCACTCACAATGTTTTCCCTCAGCTGAACAGATGAATTGAATACAGATTGCAATACAACACTTTCAAAAAGCGAGAGAAGAGCAACATGATGATAAAAGATCTCAAATACAGTACATTTCAACCTTATACATAAGTGGATGGTGGCCAGATGGCTCTTTTGAATCTTTTTCTTGAATCCCAGCTTTTACAGATGTGTATTCTTCCTCATTCCCCAGGTCATTAAGATCAAACTTGAAAGTTTGATGTGTAATCTGCTCTTCTTCTTTAACCAAATCAAGACCTTTGAAGAAATCTGACTGTGTTTATGATTGGCCCAAGGACTGTGTTCAGATGTACATTCAGTTTTGATCAGCACTACAATCACACTGCTGGCATCAACTTTCTGACTCTCTTAAGTGGTGAGTGCTTTTAAATAGCATGAATTTTTCTCAGAGCACATCAACAAAGCTTTATAGATCAAAGATGGAAAATACATTTGTACCAAATGGTAGCAGGATGAAAGCTATACAGCTCCAAAGCATGATTTAAGGCATTTGTGCTTAATATGTAGAGCCACATCACATGGACACAAAAAAAGTGCATCCACAAACACCATATAAAGCAGATGTTTGTGAGTGCAAGCAATAAAAATGTTATCACTGGCAGGTTTCAAACCTGCACAGTCCAAGAGAAACAGATTTTGACTCTGATGATTACTTGACAATTTCATCTTTAGCAGGTTGTGAAGTCACATAGATAGATTTGGATTCTGTCGCATCAACTGCTTGGCTAAGACCAGTTAGATGCACTTCTAATGAATTTATTCAGAAAATGAACCCTTGATGTACATTTATCTGCATTTTGTCAGCTCGAATGTTAATTTCTAATATTCCCTTTAAGTCCAATCATATGTGATCCTTCATGATATTGAAAGAACTGTCTTCAGGATTCACTTGTGAATGGGTCCATTGGAAGTGTATCTCATATTTATGAGGAAATGTTAAGATGTTATTATTGGCAGGTTTTCAAACCTGCACTGTGCAAGAGAAACAGAACTTAACTTTGGTGACAACTCAACTAAGACTGATGAAGATCAGTGTCCAAGAAACTGTCTATGATTCATGATTAAAGGCATGTTCTAACAGAAGAAATGCAGCATTCAATGTATTTCAGACTGTCAAGGTGCATTTTTATAAAATAAAAATGTTATCATCCAATAGCAGGTTTCAAACCTGCACTATCCAAGAGAAACAGATTTTGACTCTGATGATCACTTGATGATTTCATCTTTAGCAGGTTTTGAACCCATGCAGACAGATTTAGATTCTGTTGTATCAGCTGCTTGGCTAAGATCAGTTAGGTTCACTTCCAATGAACTCATTCAAAAGTGAGTACTCAAAGTACATTTATCTGCATTTTATCAGCTCTTTCAATAGCATGGTCGGTGTTTGATTTTTTATCCTACTCTTATTGCAAAAGACATAGACTTCCTTCTGGAGCTCTTAACTTCAAGACCTGTTCATTTAATAAAATTTATCACTGGGAGGTTTCAAACCTGAGCAGTCCAAGAGAAACAGATTTTGACTCTGATAATTACTTGGCAAATTCGTCTTTAGCAGGTTTTGAACCCACACAGACAGACTTATATTCTATCATATTGACTGCTTGGCCAACACTAGTTAGATGCACTCCCAATGAACCAATTCAGAAGCAACTTACATACTTTTGCCTATTTACCATACTTCCAACTTGCTTCTGTGCACTGAGAATGCACTTAGAATTACTTACATAGCACCATGTATCTTTTGACTCTGAACAACTTTCCACCACCATCTTGCATATTGTGGGACTCAAAGTCTAAAATACACTATGACTGCTATTTGACACTGAGCACTTGAAAGTATCTAAGTGAAGAATGTCACACTATTGTCTAAATACTTCTGCTTCATCTCAGAACTTCTTTAGGTCATTAGAATCAAATTGGAAAGTTTGATGTGTAATCTGCTCTTTTTCTTCAACCAAGTCGAGACCTTTGGAGAGAATTAAATTGTTCTTGTACTTATCACTCTGACTTTGCATCAAGACTTTGGTCATACATTAAACTTTTTGTGCCTTGAGGGTTTACTTCTGAATGAGTTCATTGGAAATGCATCTCACTGGTCTTAGCCAAGCAGTCAATATGACAGAATATAAATCTGTCTGTGTAGGTTCAAAACCTACCAAAGATTGAATTCCCAAGTGATTGCCCAAGTCGAAATCTGTTTCTCTTTGAACTGTGCAGGTTTGAAACCTGCTAATAATGATATTCTTATCCTATGAAATCACACTTTGACATTTCCTTGTGAAGAGTTTTGTCAAAAATTCATCTTAAATGTTCTCAGCCATGTTATTTCCATAATAGATTCAAAATCTGATTATCCTGGACTAAGCAGGTTTGAAACCTATATAATTGCTTTTTTTGTTGTTCATTGAAATATACCTTCAACATTTGCTCATGGATGATTGTCTCAAAAGCTCATTATAAACCAATCTTGGCCAAGTGGTTGTTACAACAGAATTAAAATCTGTTTCTCTTGAACTGTGCATGCTTGAAATATGCTGAGTGATACATGTTTTTGACCTGCTTAGTCAAGAAAACCCCTGAACTGGGTCTGATTCCAAACCTGTAGGGTTTGATTGAAACATATTTTGAATCTATTGTGGCAATGACATGGAAAAGAGCATTGATGGTGGGTTTTGAAGAAAACTATCTATGAGGAAATATCAGAGTTTTAATTTCATAGAATAAAAATATCATCATCAGCAGGTTTCAAATCTGCAAAGTTCAAGAGACACATATTTTAACTCTGGCGACAACTTAACTAAGACCAATGAAGATCAATGTCTGAGATACTGTCTGTGAGGAAACATTCAAGACATGTTCTCATAGAAAAAATGTGACATTCAACAGGTTTGAAACCTATTGCATTCCAATAGAAACAGATTTTGATTCTGTTATGATGACCACTTGGCTAAACACAACTTTGATCAGCTTGCAAGCAAACCAACCATAAGCATATTTCAAGTTGTGTTTTTATAGAAAATAAATGTTGCAACTGGCAGCTTTCAAACCTGCATGGTCCAAGAGAAACAGATTTTAACTCTAATGAAAACTTAATAATTTCATCTCTGATGGGTTTTGAACCCATGCAGATAGGTTTAGATTCTGTTGCATCAACTGCTTGGCTAAGAACAGTTAGATGTACCTCCAATGGACCCATTTATGAGTGAATCCTCAAGGCATATTTATATGCATTTTGTCAGTTCTTTCAATAATATAATCACCATGATTGATTCTCTTACTCTACTCTTATTGCAAAAGACATTGAACTTCTTCTGGGACTCTGCTTCAAGACCTGTTTATCCAGCAATTGCTCAAAAAAAGTGCTGATGGCAGACCATCATGGTGGGCTAATGATGTTTATGATGTCTTAGTATTAACAACCAGGTCATGAGTGACAACTGACAATGGAAGAATTGCATATGGTTGGACTCAAGGGAAATGTTAGAACTGACCACCTGTGACTCCTACATAAGGACAGTAATAATAGGCAATAACACATAGGGTTCACACCTATAAGACAAGGTAGATTCAGCATGTCAGAGCCTCCTTCTATATTGTTTGAATAAAGAGGAACTTTATACTGCTAGGACGTAGGTAGCACTGTACTACCACCAGCATATTGGCAAAGGAAAATGTTAGAACTAACAAAATACAGGATAAGTGTACATCCAAATCTGTCTGTGTAGGTTCAAAACCTGTCAAAGATGAAATTGCAAGCGATCATCAGAGTCAAAATCTGTTTTTCTTGGAATGTGTGGGTTTGAAACCTGCCAATGATAACATTTTTATTTCATAAAATCACACCCTATCTCATAGCAAGCACTGCATTTTTGTGTGCACCCTACATTACATGTCCATCTATTGTCTGATCCAATAATGCTGGTCAAAGTACAAGAGAAACAGATTTTGACTTTGGTGACAACTTAACTAAGGCTGATGAAGATCAATGTTTGAAATACTGTCTATCAGCAGATATCTAAGAGATGTTCTTGTGGAAAAAATGCAACATTCAACAGGTTTCAAACCTGTTCCACTCCAATAGAAACAGATGTTGATTCTGTTAGGACAACCACTTGGCTGAACACAACTCTGATGAGCTTGTAAGTAAACTGCCATATCCTGCATTCTGGACCCAGACTTATCGCACATATCATTTCTAGATGTCTGGATCTAGCTGACATGTTCTCTTGAAGTTCAGAGCCCCAGAAACAGTCTGATGTCTTTTGCAATAAGAGTAAAAAAAATAAAAATAAACAAATATGGCAATCATACTAGCAAAACTAGTGCAAACGATAAATTTCATTTTTTTATATAACCACACCTTTACATATGCTCATGGTTGGCTTGCTTACAAGCTTATCAGAGAGTTATCTTTAGCTGAGTGGTTGTACTTTCCAAAACTATACAGGTGTTCAGTCTGACTTTTCTTTTTGGTTCTTCAGTTAATTTCTTGATTATTATATTCCAATAGCTACTATCTGTGGCTCATAATGACAGAACATACAGTGGTAGTGCACTATAGAAAGCTAAGTTACAAAAACCAGAAACAGAGGCAAATATCATTTATGACAAAATGTCAAGGTATTGATTTCATTAAATAAAAATGCTACTACTGGCAGGTTTCAAACCTGCACAGTCCAAGAGAAACAGATTTTGACTCTGATGATCACTTAACAATTTCATCTTTAGTAGGTTTTGAACCTATGCAAACAGATTTAGATTCTGTCACATCAACTGCTTGGCTAAGACTAGTTAGATACACTTCTAATACATCCAGTCAGAAGTGAATCCTCAATGTATATATCAAGGTACATTTTCATCAAATAAAAATGTCATCATTAGCAGGTTTCAAACCTATGCTGTCCAAGAGAAACAGATTTTGACTCTGATGATCACTTGACAATTTCATCTTTAGCAGGTTTTGAACCTACTCAGACAGATTTAGATTCTGTTATATCAACTGCTTGGCTAAGACCAGTTAAATGCCCTATCAATAAGTCCATTCAGAAGTGAATTCTCAAGGTACATTTGACTGCATTTTGTTAGATCTAGTATTAGTTTCCAATATTCTCCTTGAGTCTAATCATATGTGATCCTTCCATTGTTGGTTTTCACTCATGACCCAGCTGTCCATATTCTAAGACATCACAAATATCATCAGCCCACTATGGCGGTCTGTCATCAGCACTTTTTCAGAGCAATTGCTAGATAAACAGGTTTTGAAGTCAAGAGTCTAAGAAGAAGTTTGATGTCTTTTGCAATAAGAGTAAAATAAATAAAAAATAAAACATGGCAATCATATTATTGAAAGAACTGCCTTGACTTTTGATTGGGTTCATTGCAAGTACATTCAACTGGTGTTAGCCAAGCAGTCAATATGATAGAATATAAATCTGTCTGCATGGGTTCAAAACCTGCTGAAGATGTATTTGCCAAGTGATCATCAGAATCAAAATCTGTTTCTCTTGGACCATGCAGGTTCAAAACCCGTCAATGATAAATTTTATTTTCTATAAAAATACCCCTTGGTGTTCTGAGAAACTCATCTTAAATGATCTTAGCCATATCATTGCCATGACTCTGGTCTGCACACTTTTTGAACTCTACACACTCTGAAGGTCTGTCTTTGTCAATCCTGAATCTCTCTGAGTAATCATTTGCTTGTGGACATTTTCTATATATATTTCTGTTGAACCAAGAAGGCTTAAAACCTGTATAATAACATGGTTTTTCTTTTGCCATTAAACCTCGCCTTGAATGCAAGCTCATGAGTTATCGCATCCCACCATTTTGTGTGGTGGTCAAATGCAGATAAATGTGCCTTGAGGGTTCACTTCTGATTGAGTCTATTGGAAGTGCATCTCACTAGTCTTAGCCAAGCAGTCATTATAACAGAATCTAAATCTGTCTGTGTGGGTTCAAAACCTACCAAATGTTAAATAGCCAGTGATCGCCAGAGTCAAAATCTGTTTCTCTTGGACCATGCAGGTTTGAAACCTGCCAATGATAAGATTCATTTTCTATGAAAACCCACCTTGAAATTTACTCATGGTTTGTTTGTTTGCAAGATGATTAAAGTCATGTGTAGCCATGTAGCTGTCATAACAGAGTCAAAATCTGTTTCTATTGCAGTGCAACAAGTTCAAAACCTGTTCCACATTACATTTTTTCTATAAGCACACGGCTTTCATATTTGCTCACAGACAGTATCCCAGACATTGATTATTATTTTTTCTTTTTCTTTTTTTTTCATGCAAGCTTGCGCACCTGAGGAATCAGTTGAATTCAATGGTGAGTTTTCTTTTCTTGCATGCACTTATCTTGATAAGCACTAACTTGACTGGTCAAATCCCTTTGTTCAGTGCAATGCAACACTTACCCTCATCCAACAACTCAGCCTTGTCAATAAATCTGTCTTCATTCATTTTGATAACTTTTTTGGCTGTAGCTGAAAAAGTAAGCTGCACAATGAGAAGTACTAGTAGGTGATTGCACATGATGTTATGGCAATAAATGGCTAATATCATTTAAGGAGAAAACTCTTCACATGGAAATGTCAAGGTGTGATTTTATCATAGGATAAAAATATTATCATTAGTAGGTTTCAAACCTGCACAGTTTAAAGAGAAACAGATTTTGACAAACTCATCTTAAATGACCTTAGCCATGTTATTACCATAATAGATTCAAAATCTTATTATCCTAGACTAAGCAGGTTTGAAACCTATATAATTGCATTCTTTGTTGTTCATTGAAATATACCTCAAACATTTGCTCATGGATGGTTGTCTCAAAAACTCATTATAACCAGTCTTAGCCAAGTAATTGTTAGAACAGAATTCAAGTCTGTTTCTCTTGGACTGTGCATGCTTGAAATATGCTGAGCAATACATGTTTTTGATCTGCTCAGTCCAGGAAAATCTGATTTTGACTTTTATAACTCCTGAACTAGGACTGATTGCAAACCTATAGGCTTTGATTGAAATATATTTTGAATCTATTGTGGTAATGATATGGAAAAGAGCATTTATGATGGGTTTTGAAGAAAGCTATCTATGAGTAAATATCAGGGTTTAATTTCATAGAATAAAAATATCATCATTGGTGGGTTGAGTGACAACTGACAATGAAAGGATTGCACATGGTCAGGCTCAAGAGGGATGTTAGAAATTGATTTTGGAACTGACAAAATGTAGGATAAATGTATATTGGAGATTCACTTCTGAATGGATTCATTGGAAGCACATCTAACTGGTCTTAGCCAAGCACTTAATATGACAGAATCCAAATCTGTCTTTGTAGGTTCAAAACCTGTCAAAGATGAAATTGCAAGTGATCATCAGAGTCAGAATCTGTTTCTCTTGACTGGGTAGGTTTTGAAACCTGCCAGTGATGACATTTTTATTTTATGAAATCACACCCTATCCCATATCAAGAACTGCATTTTGTATGCGCCCTACATTAAATGTCCATCTATTGTCTAATCCAATACTACTAGTATATTTTCATCATTTTATTTTTATATCATGCTGAAGGGTACACCCAGCTACAGACCAAGTGCTGTATTGCAGTCTATATTTAATTCATCTGTTCAGCTGAGGGAAAACATTGTGAGTGACAGAGAATAGTGGAATTGCCTTGCAAATTCACTTCTGAACATTCTCTTTAAAGATGCTTCTAACCATTCTCAGCCAAGAAGTTGATGTGACAGAATCTAAATCTATCTGCATGAATTTAAAACCTGCTAAAAATGAAATTGTCAAGTAATCATCAGAGTCAAAATCTGTTTCTCTTGGACCATGCAGGTTTGAAACCTGCCAATCATAAATTTCATTTATCATGAAACCACACCTTTACATATACTCATGGTCAACTTGCTTACATGCTCATTAGAGAGTCCAGTCAGTGCACTCCTAATAAATCCAGTCAGAAGTGAATCCTCAATGTATATGTCAAGGTGCATTTTCATCAAATAAAAATGTTATCATCAGCAGGTTTCAAACCTGCACTGTCAAAAGAAACAGATTTTGACTCTGGTGATCACTTGAAAATTTCATCTTTAGCAGATTTTGAACTCATGCAGACAGGTTTAGATTCTGTTATATTGACTGCTTAACTAATATCAGTGTGATTTACTTCCACTGAACTCATTCAGAAGTGAACCCTCAAGGCACATTCATCTGCATTTTGTCAGTTCTTAAATCACACAGTTACTGTTGATTCTTTTATCCTGCTTTTATTGCAAAAGATATCAGACTTCTTCTGGGACTCTTGACCTCTTGACCTGTTAATCTAGCAATTTCTCTGGAAAAGTGCAGATGACAGACCACCACAGTGTAGAGACTGACATCTCTGTAGCCCATAATGTTTGTAATGTTTTAGTATTAATATCTAAGCTACAAGTGACAAGTAACAGTGAAAGGATTGCATATGATTGGGCCCAAGAGGGATATTAGAAATTGATGTCTGCATCTAGTGTGATGAGGTGAATATCATGGCTGGGATAAAGGATTAGCTTACAAGCAAACCAACCATGAGCAAATTTTAAGGTGTGTTTTCATAGAAAATAAAATTTGTCACTGATAGGTTTCAAACCTATATAGTCCAAGAGAAATGGATTTTGACCACTTGGCCAATTCATCTTTATCAGATTTTGAACCCACACAGACAGATTTAGATAGTAGACTTGCCTTGCAGATTCACTTCTTATTGGTCCCTTTAAAGATGCATCTAACTGGTATTAGTAAAATAGTAACAGATTCAAATCTGTTTCAAACCCATGAGTGTAGGTTCAAAAGCTGCTAAAGATAAAATTCTCAGTGATCATCAGAGTCAAAATCTGTTTCTCTTGGACCATGTAGGTTTGAAACCTACCAATGATAAAATTTGTTTTTTTTAATGAAATTACACCTTGACATATACTCATCAGAGTCGTGTTTAGCCAAGTGGTCATCCTGACATATTAGACATCTGTTTCTGTTGAAGTGCAATAGGTTTAAGACTTATTAAATATTGGATTTTTTTATAAGAACATGTTTTAAATATTTACTCATAGATAGTATCTCAGACACTGATTTTCATTAACCTTAGTTAAGCCATTATGATGCTTAGACCCATACTAGGCAGGAACAAATGTCTTTTAATACTTGTATTAGGACCTATAGGAAGTTATGAGGTCTACATTAATTCCACTCTCTCTAGCAACAAGTCCATCTCAGCTGATACTCATCCAGCACTTATCTACACTCAGATCTGCTTTTTCATACCATCTGTCCATGTCCTTTCTATGTCCACCTACCTTTGCTGGTGCATGTTTATTTTCTCTCTTGGTTTCACTAATGATAGCAAGGCTTTTTACATGTATCTGCATATGTCATTCTGCATGTGTTCTCATTACATATTACTTATTTACCTCATTTACATCGCTGCAGTTTTCACCTATGGGTGCTGGACACTTACATATGCACTAAGATGAAATCTTGCACACTACATACAGTACAGGACTTCCTCTCCCTTAGATGCTACCTATATTCTGTAGAGTCATCTCAGATGTTCTTAGTACCTTGTGCAATTGACAGGCTTTGCTTATCCTCATTTTGAACCTGCATATTTTTGACCACTGTCAGATTCCAACTTAGCATTCTATACTTAGTTATATCTCAGCCCTAAACCTCATCTATACCTAGCTGCTATGCATGGAACCACACTTTACCTAGTGCCTGCCACTTCTTACCTGATACCTCTTGCTTTCATTCATCTCATCACACTTTTATTGGACCTGTGGTCCCCTTACACCAGCAGATTCGCATTCCAAGATTACATTCATTCTCTTCCATTCTGCATAATACAAAACCTACTGCAACTATGCCCACTGTCTCAGCTTTATATAGTATTGTCCATTTCTATACAAGACCAGTATTGGATTGGACAATAGATGGATATATAATATAGGGTGTGCACAACAATGCAGTACTTGATATGGGACAGAGTGTTATTTCATAAAATAAAAATATAATCATTGGTAGGTTTCAAACCTATATGATCCAAGAGAAATAGATTTTGACTCTGGCAATCACTTGACTATTTAACATTTGGTAGGTTTTGAATCCATACAGACAGATTTAGATTCTGTCATATTAACTGCTTGGCTAAGACCAGTTAGATGTGGTTCCAATGGACTCAATTAGAAGTGAACATTCAGGGCACATTTATCTGTATTTGACCGCCACACAAAATGGTGGGATGCGATGACTCATGAGCTTGCATTCAAGGAGAGGTTTAATGGCAAAAGAAAAACCATGTCATTATATAGGTTTTAAGCTTCCTTGGATCAACAGAAATATATATAGCTGTGGATAGTACATAGAGTGATACTACAAGTTCATACCATGTACTCCCTAGAGAAAAGTGTCATATCACATCATGAGAGGTATAATTTTCTACACTGAGTTTGTCTGAGATCACACTGGGTTCAACATTTGATGCATAGACAAATTGGTCTATGCCTCCAGTGTCAGGTACTATATATAGAAGTGCCTTGTCAGCTCTTTGAAATACATAGCCATTATGAATGTGACTGTAAATACCACAAATGTCTAGGCAAATCAAATATATGTTTAGCCTTTCTGACTGTTGGATTTGTTGTACACTTATACATCTCCTAGATTTTTCCTGCCAAACAAATGCTCGCAACATGCCATATGTGCACTATTTGTGTCACCAATACAGTGATTATTTGATCTGGTGGTTGAATCACAGATTTAGCATTATATTACTTACCTAATGCACATATGACAGGTTTGTCTTTGTGATCAGTGTGATCAACCTACAAACCTTTAAGTGAAGTCTAGTGAATATAAGAAAACAGATGGAGAAAGAATGAGCTAGAACAAATGTATTATCCCAGTCTTGAAAAAATGAACTCAGATACTAACTGCAGATTATTTGAGTTGTTCTGGAAAACAGGATGGTTCATAATGATGTTGATGAGATGTATAAAGAAGAGGAATCCATGCAAAGTTTATGATAAGATTTCTCGGGGTGGTCCAATGCCCTGGCTCAATATAGGATGTGCAAATAGAACATCACTTCTTTTGAATTTATTCTACAAGGCTTCAATTGTGTCAGAAAATTCAGTAAATGCATATGAACTTGTTAGTATTTTAGTTGCTGATGATATCAACATGATGATCAAAGGTCTCAAATACAGTACACTTCAACCTAATACATAAGTAAATGGTGGCCAGATGGCTCTTTTGAATCTTTGCCTTAAATCCCAGCCTTTACAGATGTGTATTCTTCCTTATTTACTAGGTTATTAGGATCAAACTTGACAGTTTAATATGTAATCCACTCTTCTTCTTCAACCAAGTCAAGGCCTTCAAAGAAATCTGTCTGTATTCATGATTGGCCTGAGGATCATGTTCAGATATACATTTAGTTTTGATCAGCACTATAATCACACTGCTGCCATCACTTTTCTGACTCTTTTAAGCAGCAAGTGCTTTTGAACAGCATGAAGTTTTCTCAGAGTGCATTAACAAAGCCTTGTGGATCAAAGATAAAAAACACATTTGTATTGCATGGCAGTGGGATGAAAGCTATACAATCCTGAAGTATGATCTGAAGCATTTGTGCTTAGGATGTGGAGCTACATCACATGGAGCCCAAAGATGTTCTTAGACACAGAAAAGTGCATCCACCAACATCATATAAAGCAGGTGTTTGGGGTTGTAAGCTACAATGTGAAAGTACACATGAGTGAATGTCAAGTTGTGATTTCATAAAATAAAAATGTTATTACTAACAGGTTTCAAACCTGTATAGTCCAAGAGGATCAGATTTTGACTCTGATAATTAGTTGACAATTTCATCTTTAGCAAGTTTTAAATCCACACAGATAGATTTGGATTCTGTTGCATCAACTGCTTGGCTAAGACCACTTGAATGCACTTCTAATGAATCCATTCAGATGTAGATTCCCAATATACATTTGTCTGCATTTTGTCAGCTCTAACATTAATTTTTAACATCCTCCTTAAATCCAATCATATGTGATTCTTCATGCTATTGAAAGAACTGCCTTTAGAATTCACTTGTGAATGGGTTCATTAGACATGCATATTACTGGTCTTAGTCAAGCAATTGATATAACAGAATCTAAATCTATCTGTGTGGATTCAAAACCTGCTGAAGGTGAAATTATCAACTAATCACCAGAGTTAAAATCTGTTTCTCTTGAAATGTGTGGGTTTGAAACCTGCCAATGATGAGATTTATTTTCTATAGAAACACAGCTTGACATTGTTTTATGAATAATTTTCTCAATAACTCATCTCAACTGATATTAGCTATGTCATTGCTGCAATAGATTAAAAAATCTGTTTCCATTAAAGTCCCCAGGTTTGAAACCTGTTACATGACACATTTTTTGTATTAGAACATATCTTGGATATCTGCTCATATATAGCATTTAAATGTTGATCTTTATTGGTCTTAGTTAAGTTGTCACCAGAGTCAAAATTAGTTTCTCTTTAATTATGTAGGTTTGAAGGCTACCAATGATAACATTTTTATTTTTATTCTATGAAATCACATCTTCATATTTCCACATGAATCTTAAATGAATTGGAGACCTCAATTTTCTGGTAGTGTTATGACTTTCTTGGAAGAGAAATTAACAAAATTCAAAACTAGTATATAGAACCATATTGCACCACTAGCCTTGCAGTAGCTTGTTTTATGATCCACACTAACTGTTGAATATTGTCTGAGTCACTCTCTATCATATACAACTTAATTTGCATCAAACCTAAAGAAATCAAACATCAGACATAAAATTTTACATTGGCAAGATATCATACACACTCATGCTACCTATGTCTTATCCCATCCTGCTAGTTCTGCTAGGTATGCAGTTTGTTATTTCTCACATTACTCACATCATAGATAGTGTTATTACATGTTTTTCCATAGTCCATAGCACCTCTTGTCTTATTACAGGGAACATTGGACCTAATATTGTGCCACAACTTTTGCCTGCATACTTATGTATTTCTATGTAGATAGATAAATAGTTGGAATAACTCCAGTATCACTATGATTCCAGTAGAGGTGAGCACTTCTCTGATACTTAGACTTACAACTTATATTAGTTTGAGTAATGAAAATCAAAGTCTGAGAAACTATCTATGAGCAAATATTCAATTTAGTATGTTGTAATATGAAAAAAAAAAAATTGACATCTGATAGGTTTCAAAC
This sequence comes from Suillus hirtellus, assembly GCA_016695485.1. NCBI lineage: Eukaryota > Fungi > Basidiomycota > Agaricomycetes > Boletales > Suillaceae > Suillus > Suillus hirtellus. Next base: position 337,678 of record MU172317.1, on the reverse strand, counting down.
CTGCAGAATTTTATGAGAATACATTTTGAATCTATCATAGCAATGATGTGGCTAAGACCATTTTTAAATGGGTTTTTGAGAAAACCATTTATGAGGAAATATTAAGATGTAATTCTATAAAAAGAAAATGTTATTATTAGCAGGTTTGAAACCTGCATGGTGCAAGAGAAATTGATTTTGATGCTAGTGAATACTCAACTAAGACTGATGAAGATTAATGTTTGAGAGACTTTCTATAATTCAATATTCAAGGCATATTCTAATAGAAAAAAATGCAGTATCTAATAGGTTTCAGACTATCAAAGTACATTTTCATAAAATAAAAAATGTTATCATTAGCAGGTTTCAAACCTGTGCAGTCCAAGAGAACCAGGTTTTGAATCTGATGATCAGTTGACAATTTCATCTTTAGCAGGTTTTGAACTCACACAGATAGATTTGGATTTTGTTGTATCAACTGCTTGGCTAAGACTAATCAGATGCACTACCAATGAGCCCATTCAGATATAAATCCTCAATGTACATTTATCTGTATTTTGTTAGCTCTAACATTTATTTCTAATATCCCCCTTAAGTTCAATCAAATGATACATGTCTTTTTCATATTGCAACATGCTTGATTGAATATTTTCTCATAGATGGTTTCTCAGTCTTTGATCTTCCTTATTTCTAGTTCAGGGGCTATCAAAGTCAAAATCTGATTCTCCTGGACTGAGCAGGTCACAAACATATATCACTCATCATATTTCAAGCATGTACAGTCTAATATAAATAAACTTCAATTCTGTTATAACGAGCCCCTTCAGTAACATTTTCTGACTTAGTCGGACAGCCAAAGGTTGAGATTCTGCCCAGTTAAGCGGTCCATCCAAGGTGGGCCCATGGGCAAGCAGGTGGGCCCACAGTACAGAAATTACCCATACTGGCGGGTGGGCTGAGGTGTGATATCCACAGTGATGAGTGGGCCCAAATTGTGTGACCGGGCGGGCCTGCATGCTTGAGGGTGAGAATGGGCCCAGCAGATGTGCGAAAATTGTGACAGATGGGCTCAGCCGGCATGTATGAGTGCTTATGGGCGAGCCAGCTTGTAGGCATACCTGGAAAAAGGGCAATGGATGGGCCCAAAATGTGCGACCGGATGGGCCTGCATGCTCCAGGATAGGCCCAGCAGATCTGCATTTGATATTGAAAATCATGATGGATGGGCCCAAAATGTGCGACCAGGTGGGCCTGCATGCTCCAGGATAGGCCCAGCAGATCTGCATATGCTATTGAAAATCGTGACAGATGGGCCCAGCGCATATTTGGTCTCAGAAAAAGGCAAATGGGCCCAGCACATATGCAGGTGGTCTTGGAAACACAGATGGACCCAACTCCCAAGTATTGGGACTTGGGAACAGCGACAGATGGGCCCAGTCCCACTATATTTGGACTCGGAAAAGGAGATGGATGGGCCCAGTCCTGCTGTATTTGGACCCAGAAAAGGCAATGGATGGGCCCAGTCCCGCTGTATTTGGGCTCAGAAAAGGCTATGAATGGGCCCACCCCCATGGATTTGGGCAAAAAATGGGCACAGAAATGCCATGGGTGAGAAGTGGATTAAGGCTTGTTGTGGTCACAGAAGCAGGTGCGAATTCAATGTACAGATTGGCTGAGGGAATACTAATATGAAGGGGCCGAACTGGCCCAGCACATACAAATTCAGTGCGCAGATCAGTCCAGCATGCAGAAGTATCCGGCCTAACAGGATGTTTGAACCTAGTATATACAAACTCAATATGTAGATCGGCCCGGTGCATACTTATCCAGGCAGGCCCATTAGGCCCATTAAACAAGTACCAGAAGAGCACAGCTGGTTATTCTAGGCACAGTGCGTATAAATTCGTGTGTGTATCGGACCAACTGGCCTACAGCATATTTCGGTATGCAGATAGGCCCAGTCAGAAGGTTTTAGAGCCCAATCGGTTATTCTGGACAGAGTACAAATTCAGTATGCAGGTCAGGTAGCTCCAGTCCAAATGTACCTGATCTTGGGCAAACTCTTGGACAGCTCAAGCTAGATGATGTGCTACCCAATCCATATTACATGGCAGCAGGGGTAACGAAAAGCCCAGCTAGTTGTTTTGAGCCCAATTGTACATTTGGGCTAGGAAATGTTGACAAATGCGCCCAGTGAATAGCATTTCAGGCAAGCATGCATGCATGCATGCATTGCATTCAGGGGCTAAGGAATGGTTGGGCCAGAACACAAATGCGCTGTTTTGGACTCTAGGCAGTCGCAACATACCTCAGTAGTTCAAAATCTCGGAGATAATGCAATCAAGCACCAGTGGTCCTGGATGTTGACAGCAATGTGGGCTTTCGGAAGATGAACTCACTCATGACTATGTTTGTTAAAACAAACATTATCGACACTGTATCAGTACTAAATTGATCAGTTGTTGCTGTTCACAACTGCACCGTGATGACAGGTGCCGGAAGCCAGTGTAATAGCTGGTGGCTGCCTATATACAACTGCATATCAATCACTTTTGGATGCACCCTTCCTGGACTTTGCTAAATCATATCAGATATATGCATGTACCATCTGGCCAGTGTTACAAAGTAACATCGGTCCACTGGCCCCCTATCATTTTCCCCTCATCCTCGCCCTCACACGCCTCTGGCTCCCTCTTATCCATTGACTGGATCCTCACACATGTGCACATGTGCCTTCAGGCTTTGACTCGTCTTGACTCATGCCACCAATGTGGCTTTCCTTATCTTTCTTATCTGACTCTGCTGACTCGTGCTATATGCACATTGTATCATTTACCGTTGGTTCATTCCAACATTTCTCGGTCTCATTCCGCATTTAACCTCCACCTACTAATACGGCTAACTGGCCAGCATACCTATACCCTTTCCGTCTTCCCCTCTACCCTTACCCACAGTACGGTGATCTTGCCCTAAACCTTTCCACATAGTATAAGTAGTCGATCTCTTGTACAATAGTTTCTCTAACTTGAATCTACTCAATGTAGAGACTCCACAAACTCATAGCATCACTCTGTGTACTATCCACAGTGATTCCTATATGACGCGCAGCTTTCCCGTGCAACGTGCGCCATGCGCACACCATTCCTGTGCTTCACGATGTATACGCGCGCGCGCATTCCCACGCTTGCGCACCCTAAAGCACCAGCCATCCAGATGCATCCATCCACTGTCCACCATGTTCTCTAGTGCGTATATTTCTATTTCTCTCATTGCATATTATTACATCTTTATTTTTATCATGCATTCTCACTCATATATATATTTACATACCTACTCGGTAGTGCTTCGGCTCCGCATGACTGCGCTTAGGCGCACTATATAAGCGCCAGCAGTACATACTATTAAAAACCTTACTTTACCTCCCATTTTACCTATTAATACTTACTTACTACTTAGCAGAACATAGTAGAACTCTATTTGTCTACACTTCACACCTCTCTTCTCTTATATTGCTTTATATCATCACTTAAGCTTAGTCTCTTGTTTCTGCATATGCACGCGCACTTTCCCGCACTTCGCGCTAATACACGCGCGTGTTCCCACGCCTTGCGCACACCTGTGTTTTCTCGCGCTTCACTGAAGTGCATACCTCTAGATCTTCGCAGCACTCGCTTCCCCTAGGGTCGAATGCACTTGTCTCCTCAAGTAACACAGACTAGGCAACGCGCAACCTCACAACTTTTTATAGATACTGTCAGGAGCATCCTTGTTCCTCTCAGTATTGTTGTTTCTACATCGATCTTCCCTGGAACATACTTCCTTCAGAAGCCCCCTCAGCTTCTGTCTCTAGTATCTCTTCTCTAGTGCTCCTCGCACTAGAGTCTACATCGATTGACCCTTATTGTCTGGACACGACTGTCCGTACTTTAAGGTGACTTGGAGACATCCATTGACAAGTCACGTGACACGTGCGTCTCTAGTAACTGCCGACATGACAGTCGCCATTACTAGTCGCTACACCGGACCCTTCCGGTTACATCACAACTGCTAGCAGACGACGCCCCTCTTAGGGCTCTGCATAGCAGATCTATTCGAGTGCGTAACAGCCAGTAGCCTGGGATTTGCATAACCAAGAATGTATGCTGATCGTATGGCTCACACTTTCGTCCACTGTGGTCCCAGATGCACTTTCCAGTAGAATAATGTCATGTGAATATAATTTGCGTATGCTCAGGTATCGACTTCTAGTTAAAATGAAGCAGTACTATATTTGACAAAGATCTGACAACAGTATGATATACACATGCAATATGTGGGACTCAATCAATTGAACTTGGATAAATATGTAGCACCAGGCTACACAAGCAATCATATAATAGTACACAGTCCTCCAGAGTATCTACAGTACATGTGGGAGTCCTGCGACAAGGTCCATACCATTTGACTAGTGAGTATCTACAGCTATCAACTTCATCTATCATAGGGATTTCAAAGAGTTCCACTGGGCATCGGATTCATTGAGCCATTGCTCTAACTTGTCCAACCACTTGAGCAGGTTGGTCTCCACCAAACCCACTCTGACTTCCAACACTTCTACCTGCTCATTGGTGGTGAGGAGATCCAATCTCCTACTGAGGTCCTGGATGCCCTGTAAGATATCTCTTGATGTGGGTTCTAATTCGTGTAGGTTGGCCAGCACAGATGATTGCCCATGTTCTGGCTGCTTTTCAGCTTGACTCAGAAAGACCTCTGTGGGCTTTCACTCCACCCCTGCAAAGTCTAATGAGCTCAACTCATTCTGAGGCAATGAGAAAATGCATCTTCATCTATGACAATGCTCCATTGAGAGTGGGATGGATGCGCCGCAAGTGTTTGTGAGATGGCTCAGGACTTGGGTGTGTGGGGGCATTTGGGCACATCAGAGGAAGCTTTCACTGCCTTACCTTGCAACCTCTGCTGGACACCAATGCCGTTGATTGTGCACATGATCTTCATGGTGTCGCAATTGGCGCAGGCCAGGCATGTGTGCCCAAATTTCTTGTCGGGGAGGACAAGGCAGGCTATGTCTAACTTGGCACACTTGTCGCACTGTCAGGGGTGGTAACGAACAGAATGCTTCAAAGTCGTTAACCTTTGTTTTTAATGATGCAGAAAATCACTTACCTGCCATGGAGTAGCGACATCAGAATCGGAGCCCCATTCTGCAGGCTTAGAAATGGGTCAACATCTGCACTATGCTTAAGTGATAATCACATATCCACATTTCTGAGTCCTGGAAAGATTTGGCTGCGACTAATGGAGCATCCTTGTCAGTAGCGACAGGAGCTACTTTCTGGAGTGGCAAGCCCTTAGACACCTAACCAAAGATGAATAGACATACATACCTTTCATTTCACATAGATGACTCCTGTTGGCTCTTTGTCGACATCGGACTTCAACTTCCTCTTCTTGTTGGCAACCGCAATGGCCCCATCAGTATCTTCATCTTCTGCCTTCCTCTTCTTGCTATCACCAGCTGCAAAATCTACCTTCCACTGTTCCCTCTCAGCCTCCAGAAAATACAAGTGTCGGTATCTTAGGGGCAGATGTGCTGGACGACCAACATGGGGCGGGTTCTTGGGTGGTCGCATCCGTTGTTTCGGTTCCGCTACTGGCTTGGCGATGATACCCGGGTCAATGTAGGATGGCATGGATGGTGGAGTCGAGGCTATCGGTGGCAGGACAATGAGGGTTGGTGTTGTCAGGACAGTAGTGGGAATATCAGTCACTGTGGGGATGGCAGGAATGTTGAGTGTGGAGGGGGGGCAATAGTCCATGGTCTTCTCAAATTGTGGGTGGCTCTTGATCCATGGGTCGTCATTGGTGACCGAGGTCCAGTTGGGAACATTTTCAAAGGCGCCACCCTTTGAGTATTGTCTCACAACAGTGGCAAATGAGAGTAGCTGTGGGGAGAATGATGTAGCATCCCCACTGTATAGTTTCAAATCTTTTGCCTGTGTCAAATGTCTTGGTTTAACAATGAGAATTTTAAATAAATTATAACAAATGCTCACCACACGCCTGGCAATCTCATCTGACAGCCTTAAGGCCTCGGGATCACCATCCTTCACCTTGATGCACCGCTTCATGAGCATATGTACAACAGCAAGCGTGACATTCAAGGCATCATTTGCTACTTCCGCAGGTATGGCCATGATTTCTAGTTTGATCAAAAATACAGTAAGAAACAGGATGGATACCGTGGTTATGAGAAGTTGATTTTAGAAATTTTTGACAAGTCTGGATTGTAATCAATCCGGTCGTGAGTAATGCTTGGGACTTGTGACTTGTGGATTGGAAAATGTGGATCAGTGGTAACTGTATTGTACTCGAGAGTGGTTCTATTGTTGTCCTATGTATTCGGATGTAATACCAATAATCCATCCACCAATGTCCAGATAAACCAGTACTACATGTTTGAGCAAGCCAGACTGTCAGTCACCCTGCATCCACCCATCTTGGTCAGGTTGTAATTAAATTTTTCGTGCTGATTGTCCTGAAGATGTCCACATGTGAGACTTCTGAAACTCTATGCTCGGATCCACAGACCAGAACCTATTTGTTGTCAAAACCCTATTGTTTATTCACTGTCCAGCTTATACAATTTTCTCACTGCATTGCAATGATTCTATTAGCAGTCATGGATGTGTTTGACCAATGTGGCTGAACAAGACGTGTATTTTGATAGCATTTGTAACTCAATAAGAATTATTAGCTCCTGATATGATTGATGTATGAAATGAGCTAGCTGATCTGGCAATTGTAGCGGAAGGTCAGAGTTGTTCAAACAGAATTATTCGGTTCCATAGGGCCATAGCTAATAAGAAATCTAGATGCAGCAGAGACAATGGGAGCTGCGGCAGGACAAGAACCAAGCCGGAAAGCTGGACAGAGGTAGGCAATCCTTCACTACCTGTGTGGGGCTTCTTTTAGATGCTTTCCAAGGAGACATTCTGAGCATGTCATATCATCTATAGCTTTCAGAAAAGGCCTTGTGATGCTTGTTGGGTATCGTTGATATCCTCCCAGATGTGTTTAGTGCCGCTGCCAGCCTGGCCCAGGACAGCAATCTCGTGGAGTTCAGTAGCAAATGTCAGCATTGACTCCTTTGCGGTGGTGTCAAGATGGTCCTTGACCTCATTTATGGCTATAGGCACAAATGATAAGATACTAAACAAATCAGAGCTCACCCGGAGTCACAGAAAACAGCTGTGCCAATCATTGCTTACTTCGGGAAGAGTCAAGCATACCGTATTCATACCGGAGACAACAAGCATGACATGTCACAGAATGGACATTAATTTAGCTAATTCAAAAAACCCACGAGGGGAAACTTCATGAATAATTCTTCACAAGCATCATTCAGTCCGGACTGCCATTTAGCCAACAAATGATGGTACCTGATGACATCTGTGTCCAGTTAGATTGCATACAAATTGCGGTGATATCAATTTCAATGTTGAGCGTCCACTCAACGTCCCCGGATGCATTTAGGATTGACAATGCTCCATTTTCCGGAAAAGTGGGGTGTCTATGAGATATCAGGTCTATGAACAACTTCTTATGCCTATATGTTAAGAAATTGGCCAGAAGGTTGGATTTGTCTTTATAAAGTTTGTGTGTGCGTGTTTGGCAAGTTCTTGGTACATATGGGCCTGCTGAATTGCATAACACTTGTGTCCCTCCAGTATTGCCCCGCTGGTCGACATGAGCCTTCTCAACCACATGCTTGCTTTGAAGAGGAAAAACTCCAAGGTCCAATCTATTTCATGTTCGACAAGTAAGAGTTCTTCCACCCATTGGTCGCATAATGCTTTTGTGCGAAGCCAATGAACCCTGTAAACTGTCGTATGTTGAGCCTCGGCTCAAAAAACTCGGATTGCAAATAAATACAGATGTACATTCATTCATCCAATCACTGCTAACTGAATCGCCTTGTATGTCTAGAGACCAGAACCACGGGAGAGTTGCATTTCGCTGTCCCTGGGCATTCGGGTCCACCACAGCAGCAGTGGTTTTGAGATGACATTTTTCCATCCAGAGGTACTTATTGAGTAAGCCATGAGCTTCCAGGTGGCCAAGTTGTGCCCGACATTTCATATAAATCATTGTGTTGAGTCGGATGACCCATGAACCTGCATCCATGCCCTTGTTGACTTCACTTGTGATTTGGCTGGACGCACTGTGGTATGAAAGAGCACAGCCTTATCCACTAGATGCATTCTGATCACTTGCAAGGTGTTGTTGGCTTGACCCTCCCGAAGTGCAATTTCTTGACCAAGGAGGTGTTCAACACCTAGCTCCACACAATGTGCTATGCCGATATTGGATGGCAGAGGGATCATGATCTTCTCTGGGTAGAAGAGATCCCACCGCTGTTGTCCATCAGCTTCCGGTTCTGATTCGGTATCACTGCCATCAATTCCATTATCTTCCGAATCGTCATCCATGAAGTCCAAGTGGAGATCTCTAATTTTGTCATCAATGTCGAAGCCCTCGCCTAGATGAGTTGCCACCACAATGGTAAATTCATCTATCTGACTTTGCAACTTTGTCTGGCATCTGCATATGTCCAAGGTTTGGGTCTCCATGGGGTGTCTTCCGAGCCTCCTAATATCCATACTGAGCATGATCTGCATCTCTTCTATGGTAATACCAGATGCAATCCATGTAGCAGCACCTCATTGTGCATTCCCACTCAATCTGGCTGCCCAGGAAGACAGCAAAGCTAGCTCCTGTTGCTTCTGTGTTGGCGCTGGTCAATGTAATCAGTTTTGTGGGGTGGCTGCTGAGGGAGCAGACACTCACCCCTCTTTAACTGAACTTCAAATACATCCATTGCTGATGGATCAGTGACTCGACGTGAATGAGCATATTGGTCCTGTTCTTCCCATGTTGCAACCATGATAGGATCAGCAGTTTCATTGAGCTTGTCAAAAGCAGAGGCACTTTCTGCGACACCCTTAATAGCTTCCTTATATTTCCAGCAAAGAAATCCACCTATATTATGCAATCAGAAAGTCTTTACCAAGGATATTTGTGACTCAACTCATGTGAATCATCTTCATAAAATTGGAGTCATTTATCTGGTAATCGAGACACTCTTGCTGATGGGGAGTGGACATCCCTCTCACAGCAGGAGATATAATATTCAGAGGTGCCCACAATGTCTCCATGATTTCACTGTCGATCCTAGTGGCACCAGTAATAAATGTTGATGCATACCTAACATAGCATTTGTCTTGGTGTCCATGAACATGCCAGAGGCCAATGCCTGGTATGATTTCCATTCCAGAAGGGATGCTCAAATGAAGGCTCTTGTTCACCTGACACCAGAAGTATTTGTTGTATTGACAATTAATGTCATAAAATGTAAAAGCTTGGCTGAGCCCATCGGTGTGGTGGCTTAACGTGTGACATAGGGCATAGTCCATATTCATTTGCTTAATTGTGGACGTCACCCGGTGAATCAAATGCACAGGATCATGAAACATACCATTCACCCTTTTGAAAATCCACAACAGAATGAGGTACAAAACAGCTGTGGTGGGCGCACACGCAGCCGCCTATCCCGGTAGCTTCTAGTTTGTGTCGGGACGCATTGGCCTGGTTAATGGCTCAGTGATTATTGCACTCGTAAGGTTGAACAACGTTGTTCGCAACTGCGAGATGAGCCTTGTATTGGTCTTTGGAAACCATGAAGCACTGTCCATCCATCAACCAGACTTCGTTGTCTGGATGAGTGGGATGAAGTTGCTCTGCTTTGAAGTTGCTGTCCATGACCAGCGGTCAGGCATAGAGCCAACTGGGATCATCTGGATTCCTATCGGCCGGGAGTGGGGCATTGATACCAGGCTGCAGGCAAGCCGGGCAAAAGAGGGCAAGTTCCCCAGATGTCGGACTTCTGCTCTCATAAGCAAACCCATTCCATTTAAGCAGCTTCAGCTGTCGCCATTGCTGTGCCACTCTCATTAATTCTCTGTAACGATCCTACAATGAATTGAGATGCTATAACCATGATATTCTATGGGCAACATGTACCGGGACTAGATGTGGAAATATACTGGATGTCATTCTTCTCAATTCGCTGTAGTAATTCATTGCCGAAGTTCCACATTCCAAGTTGTCCAATGTGAAACCATCCAGCACTGGAAAGGTAAACACAGTCTTGGGTCGGGTGAAAGATGCTGGAAACATGGCCATCTCGAATAATTGCTTATCAGGTGTGCAAGCATTCAGACATTGACAAAACCTTATCATGATAGAATGGACTCCGGACTTGTCAATGACTGTGATGCATTGCTTGCAGTGCAAGAATGGTGGCTTGAGTATGGTAGGGAAGTCCTCTGCCAGTTGATATATGGGCTCGTCAGTGTCCTCCCATTCATGGATATCCCCAAGTGCTGGACAAGGCATTCCCTAATGCCCAAGATAAATTTCCATACCTATCTTGGTCAGAGACATTTCCTCAAAAAATCCTCCATTCCATTTGCCTATCTTATGGAAAGGCAGTCTCCGGTGCTCATCTCTGCAACACTTCAGACAAAATACTGGGTTGCCAAGGCAGTTGTAGCACCTATACACAGGGAACTTGGAGCTGCATGCGCAACATTTTTTGTCCTTGGGTGGAGCCTCTCGTTCATGAAGGATTCTGAGATAATTGTTTGTCCAAAATTTCCACTCCCGGAGATAATCATTTGGGCTCTGGGACATCACTCAGCACAGAACCCATGGCATAAATTTTGTAATGCACCTTTGTCTTCTTTCTCCCTGACAGTACGTTGAGGGCACCAATTGGTACCTTATTGCCAAAGTCCTCATGGTCAGCATTGAAATCAGTGGACCATTGATCCCATGCACAATCAGAATTATGTTTTTTGGGAGACTTTGCTGGAGAGGACTGCATGGATGGACTGGGTTTGACTGGGCACCATTTCCCTTTTAAGCCATGAGTGGTCTCCTTCATTTTCCATGTCACCCATTGCGCCATTCCCTGCGGAGCCAATGTCCTTACCCTAGACTTGCCCATGTAGTTACTGAGAACTTGTGTGAATTTGAGGACAGTCAAAACATATATTTGCATTCATGGCTCACTTAATAGCCGAGGCCAAGCACAAATAAGGTAAAGGTTAATATTTTAAACACAACCCATTCAATTTGTACCTTGTCCTTCAATAATGTCAGACCACAACTCAGCCTCTGATTCAGAGTCCAACAAACAACCTCCAGCAAATGAAGAAGAGGTTGCTGTCCTGCAGTCTTATCTTGAGCAATGGCGCTCAGCTGCTCCATCAGAGCATAAGAATATCTTGAGAGCAGCTACAATGGAAGCCCGGACAAAAGCACTGGTAATGTCCATTGTATTGTCCAAGGCTCGCAAAGTGGTGCATTAGTATTGATTTTGGCATATGAAGCACTCCTCATCAGCATTCAGACATATGAGACATGGTTCCAGAACCATGCAAAGGCCAAGAAACAAGGGAAACCCCCGATCAAGATGGGGCAGAAATGGACCGAGAGAAGTGTCATAGACATGCTCTGGGAGAAGGAGCTGTTGAAAAAAATTGAGGATGAGACTGGTGCTAAACCAGGAACAAAGGAGATGATTAACCATTACATGGTTCACCTAAACCGGCTGATGGCATCACTTTCACCGGAAGACCTTAAAGAAGCCAAAGAGACAGCCAATGAATGGAATAGTGAGGGTGTTCCAGACAATGTAAAAGTCGAGATCACAAGAAAGAAAGGTGATGATATGATTTGACACTTTGCATCGGAGATGTGGAACTGCGCCGGGATCAGGGTGTTTGTGTTGTCAGCTTGGAAGGATGGGGAGAGCAAGGTCCAGGTGTCCGGGTGTGTTTTCAGACCATTGGGACCCACAACTTCTCATGCTCCAGACAGACATGACTATAACCAAGAGTTTGGTGGTGCCGAGTCGTTCATGAAGACTCAGAACTGGAAAGTGATCAAGCCAGAATGGGACGCATATGCTGCAAGTGTATTCGGTAAGCTGCCTCATTATGTATCCGGTAGCTACTAACCATTATAAGAGGGCAATGTGGATGAAAATACCATTGCTTGGAAGAGGGGTAGACAGGACAACATGTATAGCCTTGACATCGGGGATGATGGGTATCCTGTAATCCCTGCATGTGCGTCCATGGATTTAGATACAAAGAAGGCAGTCATCTGGGCATTTTTGACATGGCATTACAGTGGGTTGATTTCCTCCTTCCAGCAAATGTAGTGAGCTAAGCAACCTGAAGGGAGGTGTTGCGGGGACCCCAAAGTCTCCATCCCATGGAAATATGTAATACCCAGGTACAAGAATATCATTCCTGTACAATATCTTTCAGAAGGTCATGATCTCACTGAGCCATCGAAATTAAGGCAGGTCCACGCCACAGAGCTTTTACGGTTTTGGCATAGCAGACAGGAGGAAGGTGAAGAGCATGTCTTTGAATTCATAGGATGGTGGGACAATGATAGCCAGGACATCGTCCTTGCAACCGACCAAGATGGATGTGTCACTAGCCAGGCATGGCCAATCACCCAGATGAAGAAATTTTTGGGATCAAAGCCAAAGCAGCCTGGTTATCATGGGCAATCTACGGCTGGACAATCTTCTGGTGAAAAGGTGAAGGACAATAAGCCAGCCACTGCATGTCGTGCCAGAGTCAAGGTAGTGAAGAGCACCTCATCTTCATCACCCTGAAACAAGAGCGAGAAATCTAAGAACAAACTTGAGTCATCCGAGGAGGATATTCACTACACAGGGATGGCAGATGGTAGGTCTTCTGGTGAACCATCCAAGGACTCAGATGATGATGTGCCACCTCCTGGGAAAGGAAGGTGAATGGAGGGGAGGAACTTGTGTAGGGGGTCACAAACCCGCCACTACCAAGCAGCTCTCATGAGTAACAGTGACTCTGAAAGTGAGGTCAAACAAGATGTCCCTTCAAAGGCGATTGCAGCTTCTGACAAACATGCCAGGAAGTACATGGCCGCAAATATTAAGGCTCGGACCCCCTACATAAGCTCAACAGAGAGCAGGGTGCTGGTTAGTCGAGAAAAGGCAGCTGTGAAACAGAATGCAAAGGGTACTGCATGCGATCAATCTAAGTCCGGAGTGGCAGAAGCAGTCATCCTGCCAGTTTGGCTGGTAGGACCAGCCTCCTGGGCTGGTCACAGTGCGCCTGTCATTTGTGACTCTTCTGCATCAACAAGAACAGCGACACATACAATGCCCATAGAACGCCATCTGACTGGTGTAGAACATGCAAGGAAGGAACAAAGGAAACATCCTGCCAAGGAGACTTTAGAAGAGTCGCCTGTGAAACAGACAAGAGGCCAAGGAATGGTAAAACCGGTCCCTGAGAATCTGACAGAGCTTGCAACCAAGAGACTGAAGAAACGGGTCGCTGAAGAATCTATGGAAGGATCCCCTTCAAAACGTACCCAGAGTAAAACTTCTGACTGCCCTCCCATGGCACATATGCGCAAGCCAAATTCCTGATATGCTCACAATTATGTAAGAACTTGAGCACAAACTGATGTTGCATGTGCATCATCATAACTCTCTCCTCCGGATATGGAGACATGGACATTGTACAATTTGTTTGTATGGTAATACATAAATCCGTGACCATATTCTGTGCATCCTCATTCCCTGTTGCAAATATATGTCAGGTATAATTATTGTACAAGTCAACATGACTTATGCTGATGAGTTCCGATGCTGTTCAGTTGCTGGATGGCACGATGCATTGACAGACCAGCCTCCTGAAAAGTGTTGAGTTGGGATGCCGTATGTGAAGACGCTGTGCAAGCTGCACAATTAGCACCATATGCAGCATATCTGAAAACACTCACATCCAGTGTCCGACATCAGGTCGATGACTTCCGGTATCTCTATAGTCATCGGCTGGTATCTTTGATTGCTTTCTGATCTATGAGCTGCAATGCTATTAGCGACAAATATAGCAGATGAGATATAACTTACATGTGGATGACGATGTTAGGTCGATTATATCAAGCCTGTACATCGGTGTCAGACTGTCCATCTGGCGACCCAATTGTTTGCTTGAAGGGTCATTCCTGGATACAACATCCAGGTTGTCGGTATCATCATTTCCCCATCCGCAGTCATAAGGGTCCTCAAGATTCATGACCTCGGACACACGGTTGGCATCCTCTTCATCCTCCCATCCGCAATCATACAGGTCCTCTGTTGCAGTACTGGATATGGGCACTGTGGTATCCTTTTGCTGATCCCCCCATCCACAGTCATATGGATCTTCTTTGTTGCTGAGAGTCATTGATGAGGCTGCAGGTTGAATCTCCATAGCATCCTCCCATCCGCAGTCATAGGCATCTTCTTCCTCACCCATCGGCAGACCCGTTGCTGGACCTTCCTTCTTCAAATCATCCTCCCATCCAAAGTCTCAGGGAAAGTCTTTCACTCCCGGCATTTCGATGTCCATGTGATCCTCCCATCCACAGTCGTACAGATCTACTTTCTCTGCTGAGAACAAGCCCAGAGTGATATATTTGGCAGCCAAATTTATCTTCAAACCGCAGTCATAAGGGTCCATTGTCGGTGATCTGGCAATGTCATTGGTAGCTATGCTGCCGATTAGTTCCATCCAAGCTGGATACATAGGCACTCACATTTATCTGGCTGCTCGTCATCGCACATGGATCGATCCATGGAACTGCCCTTCTCCTGTATGCACAGGCCCTGGGCGATATATTCAGCAGCAGAACTTTCCTCCCAACTGCAGTCATAAGGGTCCATTGTCGATCCAGTGATGTCATCCGCAGCTATGCCACCGATTAGTTCCATCCAAGCTGGATACAAAGATACTCACATTTATCTGGCTGCTCATCATCGCACATGGATCGATCCATGGAACCACCATTCTCCTGTATGTAACCGAGAGGCGACTGGTCCAAGTTCATGAGTCCTTGGGATCATGGACCAGCCACTTGAGTAATGGCAGTACCATGAACCATGTCAAGGACATGGAGATCTTCCAAAATCATGTTAGAATATATCCAGGATGTGATGGGATGTGACAAACCCACTAGCATGCTTGTAACTTCATCAAATTCTCCTAAGAAGCACATGTCATATCCTGCATTGTAAGGTTATCTTAGCGATACAAGTCAGGCCAGAATTAACATACTTATGTCCCTGTTTGCAATGGGATCATTTGTCCACTCTTGGCTTAACCATACCTCATCAGTCAATTTATATTCTGCATTATGAGTTTTTAGCAATCCCGGATCAGAAGCTTCGAGACCTGACTTACGTTTGAACCTTATATAAGGTTCCACTCTGATCAGTCCCTTAAACCTTGGTATCTGGGAAGGCATGGGCGGAATCCATGAGTCTAATGGTTTGTATCCACTCCACCAGGTGAGTGGCCCTTCGAATTTGTGTTTTGCTATCTCTGGAGAGTTGCTGTTACAGAGTAACATCGGTCCACTGGCCCCCTATCATTTTCCCCTCATCCTCACCCTCACTTGCCTCTGGCTCGCACTTCTCTATCGCTTATCTGTTGACCGGATCCTCAGGACTGTCCCAGTCCCTCGTCCTCCTCTCCTTGCACACATGTGCACACGTACCTTCAGGCTATGACTTGTCTTGACTCGTGCCACCAATGTGGCTTTCCTTATCTTTCTTATCTGTTTCTGCTGACTCATGCTATATGCACATTGTACCATTTACCGTTGGTTCATTCCAATGTTTCTCGGTCTCATTCCACATTCAACCTCCATTCACTAATATGGCTAACTGGCCAGTGTACCTATACTCTTTCCATCTTCCCCTCTACCCTTACCCACAGTACAGTGACCTTGCCCTAAACCTTTCCACATAGTATAAGTAGTCGATCTCCTGTACCATAGTTTCTCTAACTTGAATCTACTCGATCTTCCCTGGAACATACTTCCTTCAGAGGCCACTTCAGCCTCTGTCTCTAGTATCTTTTCTCTAGTGCTCTTCGCGCTAGAGTCTACATCGATCGACCTTTATTGTCCGGACACAACAGTCCGTACTCTAAGGTGACTTGAAGACATCCGTCGACAAGTCACGTGACACGTGTGTCTTTGGTGACTGCTGACACGACTGTCACCATCACCAATCACTATACCAGACCCTTCTGGTTATGTCACGACCGCTAGCAGATGATGCCCCTTTTAGGGCTCTGCCTAGCAGATCTATTCGAGTGCGTAACAGTTGCTGCATGAGGATCTGTGGGAGTCAGAGGAATTGTCATAGCTGCTGTAAGAAGTAGCACTGGTGACTGAGTCCTGATCATCTGAATATACTGAAGTAGCAAAGCGAACACGTTTTCCAAACATGACTGTTCTGTGTAAAATAAGGAGATCAGGGAAGGACTACGATGTGCCAAGATATACTAACTTAGATATGTGGATCACTCAACTTTGCCACTGTGGCAGCAGAATGCATGGGACAATGATCACAGAAGAAGTTGTATCACATGACCAAGTTGTTAACAGGTCCACAGCACTGTGCTTCAACAATGGCCATGTGTTCTCGGAAACGCCCATAACTGAGGCATCAGTATAAATCCCGAGACTTATTTAAAAATAATTGAAGTCATCTTTCTTTGCATATACCATCACCCGTTGCTCACTAAATTCTATAGACCATTATGACACCTTCGGAAATTGCAAACGACACTCTCCAGGCTACACTCGAGACTGTACAATCGCTGATGAAGCGTTGTTTGAAATTAAAGGAAAGTGATCCAGGCACGCTGACATTATTGGATGAGATCGCCAGATGCCTGGTGAGTTTTGCTCCACTGGATCTGTACCGTATTTTGGATAACTAACTCAATTTGGTGCAGGCAAAAGATTTGAAGCTTTATGGGGGGAGCGCTACATTGTTCTCCCCTAAGCTGCTATCCTGTGCTGCCATAGTACAGGAGCACTCCAAGGCCAGCATCTTTGTATCATTGCCCAACTGGAAGACCATCATAGATGACGACCCATGCATTAAGAGTCACCTGTGGTTCCACAAGACCTTGGACTACCGCCCCTCCACCTTTGCTGAACCCCAACTGACAATGGAAATGGCAGAGTCCACAGTAAAGACTCTTTCAGAATCGATCAGACCCCCTCAGCTCGGCTCATGGAAGGTGATGCAACCAGTTCCATTGGCTGGTAATGAAGTGCTACCAAGAATACCCAGGTTGCAAACTCTGGGGGTTCTGGTTACAGAACTAATGAGATCAGACATCCGAAGCAATGCCATCCCCCCATTGGTATTCCTGCCACTGACCTGCCTGCCACGTTCCATCGCCCCTGCGATGGTAAGACATGGTATCCATGCGGCTGGAAGCATGAAGACACAGACAACCGCACAGCCCAGGAAGAGGAAAAGGAAAGTGGAAGAGAGCGACAATGACGGCAAAGAAGCGGAGGTAATTCATGGATGCACACCAACTCCCATTTCCCAGAAGCTGATTCGCAAACGGAAGAAGAAGTTCATGTTGGATGAAGGAGACAACGGGGACACTGGCACCACCCATGTTAAGGTTACTCTGACGGTATATATCTGTTCATTGCTCATGAGGAATTGATATAGCACAAGACAGTGTCGGTAAAGACATTCAATGCTGGGGCTCCCAATAACATATTAGCCGACATGTCTGCAACAGATTTGGTGAATGACAAAGGTTTTTGGGACGAAAAAACTAGGGTAAGTCATCTCTGCCTCGGTGGTTCCAGGTCTTACTTGCACCTTTCTAGCCTGTTGGATGGGGTTTGGATTCCAACATCACCACAACGATGGAGGTAGGCAAGCAAGCAAATGTATGCTGTCAATATTAGCTTAATGCATGGCACAGCTTTCTGTGCGCTACCACCCACGGCAATGCAACAAATGTGTCAAGTTGAAGGTTCCTTGCATAGTTCTCCTGGACAAGAAGCCCGGATGCATCAGACTAGTTTGTGCAAACTGTGATGAGATGAAGATCACCTGCACAATTGATGGCATTGGTGTCTGGCAGAGGTTGCAAGTAAAGGCGAAGGAAGCTGCTGATGAACCGAAAATCAATCCTCTTTCCAAACGCCCTAGGTCACATGCGAAAAAGTCACGCCCTGCCGCAAAAAATCTGGCAAAATCTACTCCAGCCAAGACCATGAAACCAGCCACTCGTTGGTCCTCTCATGTGGCTCAGACTGTTACCATGGATGACCCACTGAACGGTATGCCTATCCGTGACATCATTCAAACTTATTAAAATTTTGGTCCCTAACTCAGAGCAACCTACCAACTCAAGGCCTAAGCATCCGGCTCTGCTAGTGCCCCAAAACATCCAAATGTCTGACCCTTCCAAACAATCAGAAATGGGACTCCCTGAAATCATTTCAATTCCGGCTCCATTGCAGCCACCAGGACCCACCAATCTTCCGGTTCCTGAACCCAGTGGATCAGACATCTTGCGGAGCATCCAGGACCTTGGCAAGAGATTCGATCTCCTTGCAACCAATGAGTGGGTGGACGCGTTGGATGCAAGGGTTGATTCAGTGGAGGACAGGTTTGGATGGAGGCTGATGGTGCTGGAAAACCAGATCACTGCCTCGGATGCGCGTTGGCAGTCAGTCACATCGTCGATGGATAATCTGTCAATGTCCTTGCAAATCCATAAGGACGATCTGGCCACTCACTGTCCTGGCTCCTCCAACTGCACCAAATATGTGCTGCAAAATGCCCCCATGGATGAACGCCTGGGAATCTTGACCGTCAGTAGGGAACGCAACCATGAGTGCAATTAGTCAGTTATGATGGATATGGGAGGTGACGACAGGACATCAGCATTCAGCATGAGGCTCATCTGCGCCCCACACCTGCAAGATCAGAGGGGTGGATTGTTACCAGCGGCATATACTGAGTTCATGGTGTTTCCTGTTTTCGTATTTCACAGTTACATGGGATTTGAATGGATTTTTATCACAATTGTAGTGCACCAGCCTAGTTAAATTTGGTATGAGAGCAAATACAAAGATATGTGCTCGGATGGTGCAAATGGTGCACATGAGAAGATAGACAATAAAAAGGGTCACCTGTCATATTTACACCGGCAGGATGTGAATACATATATGTTGACATAAATCTATAAACTCTATTCTGATGCTACTACAGCATTCCCCCTGCCCCCGAGTGTGGCAATACATTTGTGAGCACAAAATGTCAGCCAAAACCATTCCAGACCCTTACAGATACAAGGGATGCACCATTCCAGAGCATACCATCCTGCACTTATATCAATGCAATCAATGCAATCAATGCCAATTTTTCATTGAAACTAGAATCAAATTGATGAATAATACCTATGCATGTTTCTAGGACCATTTGTCTCATGTCTGGAGCCTGCATATGCTCGAACTGTGTAGCTGAGTCCATCCTTTACGCATTCCGGCACCATCCAGGTGGAAGTCTTCTTGTAATCATTGGTTTGATCCATCCATCCAGGTTATGGGCTGAGGGAATCTAGCATCGGCAGGAGACATGGATGGGCCCAATCAATGATCTCCAGAACCGGACTAGGATGAAATCGAGGCTCATGGGTTCAGTTAATTTAGCATTTCCTTTGTCCCAGGTCAAATTTACTGATCCCAAGACCCTTTTCATTGCAAATGATCCCAGCTAACTCATTCTCAGAGATAGAGATGGATGAGCCCAACCAATCATATCGAGCACCAAGACCTACCAAACGGACTAATTCTGAAGATTTAGATATCCTTTTAGGTCAGAAATCAAATCCCCTATCAATCATCTGCAGGTCCTGTATTTATCATGGAATTTTTGCATATGTCGATTCAGAGACTCCCGTTAAGCAGCCTTGTATGTCAAAATAGAACTTCTCTTGAGTAAGGAATAACCAGCAAACAAATACAGTGCTGGGTGTTGATGAATATTTGCACCGAGGATGATAATGATGATAAGTCCTGCCTTCCTTTGTTGGCATTGAGAACTCAAATAGCATACTTGGAATGTAAATGCAGTAAGAACAGTCAACTACAGCATTAGTATCCAAAGTAAAGCATATAAACCGATCAGTCAAAACAGTATGAAATTACGTGACACTGGTGAAGGTACAACAATTCAGATGGTGAGTCTGAACAATGTTGGGTCTTGCAGAACCTAGCTGCTATTCGACCCTAAAGGGTTTCTGTACTAGGCTAAAGGCTCAGAGGAGAGGAGATATTATAAGAAACTGCTGAGCACTCAGACTCATACTGGATACTGGTGAAAAGATTGATTGCTTATGTAAGCTACAAAAGTGCCAACATAAGGTAAGGTAAAAAACAGTCTCTACAAGCCCAGCCAGAAATGAATCCCTACACTGGTCCAACAACTTATGTTGATTCAACAGTCCACTTATCAGACATAGTGGATGACATGCTGGATAATCGGGAGGATTCAACTGAAGCTTCATGAAGAATGGGGGTATCCAGAGGATAACCGGTCCGCATAGCCAATGCAGATGTTCCCAGGCAGCCATGCGCACCCATTGTGACAGATGGGTCCCATGCATGTGTCCACTGTCGGCAGACAGTGGAGATACCCAGATCATCAACACCACTGGCACCATGGAGCCATGCTGGAAGCTGAATGGTCAGATGCTGTGGAGGTGCATAGGCAGTGGTGTTCATGCGGAGTCTATGGGCTTCAAGGTCATCTTTGTGGTCCTGGAGACAATTTGTCAAATGTCCAACTGACAATGTCATCGCCTTCCATTGTGCATCGGAGGAATTCATGCGTTGCTCCAATGTTGCCAGCTGGTGGCCAAAGACTTCCTCCACTAAAACAACCTTGGCATCCAATGCATCCACCTGATCATTCATGGCAAGGAGGTCAAACTTGCTTCCAAGGTCCTGGATGGCCTGCAGAATATCTTTTGCAGTCAGCTCGGGCTCCGCTGGATGGCTGGCTTCTGTAGAGTGGGCGTCCTTCGGATGGGTGGATTCCATCGGGTGGGTGTCCTTCAGATGGTCAATCATCACTGGTGCAGCAATTGGTGGGGGCAATGTAGCTTCGGCAGGAGCCACTGTCAAATGTATCGGTCGTTCCTCAACATCTAAGGCAGTAATGAATGAGTCAAGGCACAATTCTGGCACAGCTGCACTCACCACCATGTTTGACAATAATATCTTCCATAACATGGGAGGATGAAGGCACTGCCGGAATGCTCGGTGCTGCCTTTTGCTGTGCTTACTGCCATGTTCAACATCATCTTCCATAACATCAGCGGCTGAAGGTACTGGTGGAATGCTCAGTACAGCTGGGGAAGCTTTTTTGAATGTCTTCTTGACGGCTCAAGCCTTTGGGACATGTGACCTGGAGCACTTGGGAGGTTTGGCTACTCATGCCACTGCCTTTGCTTTGGCTTCAGCCTGCAACCTGTCCCAGACACCCATACCATTTATTGCACAAGTCATCTTTGTCTTGTCACAATTGGTGCAAGCGAGTCACGTACATCCAACTTTTTTATGGATAGCCACAGGAACAGTGAGAGGTTTAATGATAGACAATGACCCGGTAGCTTGATCCTCCAAAACGGGAAGAGTTCCAACTGCAGTGAGAGGACAGTAGTTCAACATCTTGTGGAAGTGTGGGTGGCTCTTGATGCATGGATCATCATCGACCACAGAGTTCTAGTCGGGCAAACTTTCAAAGGCACCACCCTTGGAATATTGACACACAACAGCTGCACAGGACAAGAGCTGGGGGGAGAATGATGTTGCATTTCCTCCATAAAGCCTCAAGTCTTTTGCCTGTGCCAATTTGAACAATCAAATCAATGTAAATGAAAGTAGACTTACAACGCGTCTAGCAATCTCATCTGATAGCTTCAGGGCTTCTGGATCTTCCTGTTTCAACTGGATACAACACCTGATGAGTGATTGCAAAGTTGCAAGCGTGGTGTTGAGCATGTCATTTGCTACATCGGGCCTCATAGTGGTGTTGAAAACAGACAAGTTTGTGTAATGCAACTATACGCCAAGGAAAGAAAGGTGACACTAAGAATTTGCACAAGTATTGGAATTTATACAAAGATCATTGGTTGTGGATGTTTCTGAGGAAGTACTTTGTAAAAGCATGGTAATGTAGACTCAGTATAATTTCATTATGACATAATACCATGCCTGTCGCTACCATTGTCCGATGTATTTGGTTGCCACGCATGTAATCCAGCTATTGACAAATCAACACCTTGGATTGAACTATCATAGTTAAATAGGTCTGTTTGTGCTACCCTCCTGCATGTGGGTGTGGATGATACTGCCTTCAGTTTCTCTGCTAATGGTAATCGTGCCCAGCAAATCCGCAGCAGCAGCATGCCATTCACAGAACAAAGGATGGAATTGAATGGTGAGATGTGTTTGTTCAATTATCATTGCAAACTCCTCTGAAGTGGGGACAGAAACTGGATCCGGAGTGAAATGTAATGATGTGAAATGCACCAAGGAACATTATTGAAGCTAGAAAATGAGCATACAGAAGTTCTCGAGTGTAGCAGTGATTGCTCAGCGAAAGTTCGTAACATCCAGCACAACATGCATCAGGAATTCAGCTTGGTCCTAGATATATTTGACAGAATAATTTCATCAAGACCTTTAGCATGGTGTCCGGTAGCCGTTGCATTTAGCGCCAGCCCCTAACATCCACCTGTGATGATCCATATGCTGCAGGCCTTGTCATGATGCATCACCAAACGGCGATTGGACCCAGATGTCCACAGTGTCTGAGATCATCTGAAACATCTGCGCAGCTGCATTGGCACCATACCTACCAGTCAGTTCGTGCAAGATATGATATTGACAGGACATCTGAGCCGACCACATACAAGATGACCAACCAGCTGCATTCCCATTGGGTGGGAGGTGCCATAACTGACATCAAACCTTCCAGAAGTGCTTCCTCTGTGTCAGATACAGGCGATTCCATGATAGTTCACACATTCTCTAACATATTCCGAGCACATTCATGGATTGAAGTTTCCTTTCGATCACTGAGATCACCTGTGTACATTTGTTACTAAGCAAATTTAACCTGCCTTATCTACCAAAATTGTAATGAAAGTTAGGCAAAATGTGATGTCACATCGGAATGCAAATCAAGGGATGAATGTGTTGTGCAGTCAAGATCTACTCCTGTGTTCTGACAGGTTATGTGCTAGACAATGGGGAAGATGCAATAGAAGGCTTGTGTATATAAGGAGGATCTGGGGAATATGTCGGCCACCAACTAGATGTCGAGGCCTGGGTGTCACCTTGCATACCCGTCGTAAGAGACTGGTCCCATGCATGGGTGTACTCCCGGCCTATCATGGAGATGCCAGGATGTTCATCACCAGCATGATTATGTGTCAGCCATGATATGATGGTTGGTTCTGGCAGGTGCTGGGGTGCATGCGCACTACCATCAGCGCGAGGAAAATGTGCACCTGGATTGTTGCTGTGCACCCCTAAGGACATTGAATGATTACCAATTGATTGTGACAATGACTCCTAATGCGCAATGGAGACAGCGAACCATTCCTCCAGCACCATCAGCCTCAGGCTAATCTTCCACTCTACTGAATCTACCCTCACATCCAAAGCATCCATCTACTCATTGGTTGCCAGGAGATCAAATCTCCTGCCAAGGTCATGGATGCTTTGCAATATGGCTCTTGCAGTGGGTTCAGGCTCTGAGGGGGTGGCTGGCACGGATGGACCGATCGGTGCTAGCATGTTGACCGGTGGGAGTTGCAGAGATCTGAATACTTGTACATTTGGTGGCACCTGCAAGTTTGCATGATCCAGCATCAGGTTCATCTGTCCTTGTCCGACCTCTGAGTATGTCGTCAAAATATGTGGTGAGCAAGTCCGAAGGATATGATGAATGTGCTTACCAATAGGAGGATTGTCCGGCAGACCTTTCTGTAGGACAAGGGAGGATGAATGTTTGGACAGTTTGGTTCTCTTCACAGGAGCCGATGCGACAGGTGCTGTGACAGCCGCACATGACTTGGGTGCACGTGTCCTAGAATGTTTGAGTGGTGCAATGCTGCCGGTGTTCTTTGCAGCTCCCTGTGCCTTTGCTTGTAGCCTTTGCCAGACACCGGCACTGTCGACCACGCAGGTAACCTTCATCTCATCACAGTTTGCACAAGCGAGTCTTGTAAACTTCTTATCAGGCAACACAATGCATGGCACATCCATTTTGATGCATTTGTCGCATTTGCAGGGATGGTAGCGAACGGAATGCTGGAATATGTGAGGGCATATTACTCAAATGTGATGATCTGCTTACCTCTACCACAGTAGCAACTGTAGCATCTAGGCCCCATCCAGCAGGCTAGATGAACCCAAATAAGACAGTAACCCCATCTACATGAACAACTTATCCTGGTTTCTGCATCCCAAAAACCTCTGTCATCCACAAAGTCGGATGGAGGCATGTTCATTCAATTGACAGCATGACTGGCCTTCACCGACGACCCCCTCTGCTGCAAAAATGTACATTAGCAACATACAGAGAAATGCTCTCAGAGTCACCTTAACATGAATGGTACCAGTGGCATTCATCTCCTCTTCATCCAACTCAAACTTCCTCTTTCATTTCGGGACTGGTTTCCGGGATGCTCGGCAGGGTTTGGGTTCGCTGTCGTCCATTGTTCTTTTCTGCAGGTTACTGGTAGGTGGGAAGATCTGCCATGCTGTTTTGATATTTCCCCTGTTTTGTCCAATGGTCATGGGAGGTATTGAAACTGGTGGTGGCAGTTCTGGTATGACCATGGGCGTTATGGTACTTTGGACACCTGACATCATCAGTTCCATGCCTAGTGCAGTGGGGGATGGCGGCTCAGATGTCATCAGTTGCATCTCTGGGATGACATGGAGCGGTTTCACCTCCAGGACAACATGGAGCAATTGAATGAGCTGTGGGGCCATTGATGTGACAAGCTGTTGAGGCATAGAGGCTTCCACAATGGTCCCTATCATTGAATGAGGCTCCGGCAGGACAGCCGATGACAGCATGCTGGATTCTGGTTCTGCATCGGGATATGCAAGATAGGGATGATAGCCTACAGTCTTATGGAACAGCAGGTGCATCTTGATGCATGGGTTGTTGTCCATCACAGAGTTCCAGTCAGGCAATGATACAAATCTCCCAGCTTTTGAATGCTGCCATACTACAGCTGCAAATGAGAGCAGCTGAGGGGAGAACAATGTGGCGTTTCCCCCATAAAGCTTCAAATCTTTAGCCTGCGACAAATTGAGTTGTTTGTCTAAAAAAATACAGTGACAGTTGTAGGCAGCAAGGCTTACCACCTGTTTAGCAATCTCATCCAAGATTATCAATGCAGCTGGATCACTTTCCTTTAATTTCATGCAATGCTTCATCAGCAGTTGTACAACCTCAAGTGTGGTGTCGAAGGCTTTGTTTGCAATTTCCAAAGGTGTCATTCTCAGTATATACAAACTGCAGTGAGTAACTGACAATGGTATATGACAAGAAAGATGGGTCCAATAATTTTTTTATCAAGTCTCAGGACTTATACCGATACATCAGTCATGGGTTTTTCTGAGAATGCATTTTGGCAAGGCTCAATGTGGTTGGGTCAATATAATTATGATGTAATACAACTTCTTCAGCAATCATTATCCCATGCATTTGGTTGCCACGGCTGGGTTGTCCAAATATGGAAGCATATTATTTGCATGGTAAGCATTCCCCGACTTCCTTATTTCAAACAAAACATTCATGGTAGGCAAACGTGTTTGTTTTACCAAGACCATGTGTTTGGATTCCAATGACTCAGTGCAAATGCTTCATATAGGCTTCTTAATTGCCATAGTAGCTATGATTGTTCTCTGACTCCAACAGTTCTGACACAGATCAAGTCTTTGGATACAGCTCAATGCCAATGGAATGGTCACCATGCTCAGTGGTGTGGATAAGTGCCATCATGATCTTATGCATTCCACCCAAGTTGGTACTGCCAAGATTGAATGGTAAGTCGGCCTGTGACTCTTCAAATCTGGGCGTGGTAGGAACTCCCATGCAGGATATAAATTGGCAGAGCTGTGTTCTGCCTTTGATATTGTTGAAGATATCTTTTCCCTTGACATGATTCATGGTCATGACATTACAGCAACGGCTGCTTCACTAGCTAACAGATATGCAATTTCTGAATCATTTTCTGATATTGATATTTCAGAGGAGAGCTTAGTAGGACTGTTTAACCGTACAAATAAAGATTCACAGCTGGATGCAGGTGATCGCACACAACTCGGATAGAACTAACTAGCTGTAGAGAAATGCATGATATCACCAAGACATTGGATCCTTGTGACAGATGGTGGGATGAGTCTGTGGATGCTGAGAATATCACTTTGGAGATGTCTGTAAGTGAAACAGAAAGACTGTACAACTGTACAATGGAGGGGCCCCTGTACAATGCCCAATTTCCAGAAGGGGCAGACAATCTGTAAGCCTCCAGATAGGGTGAGCACCTCACATGAAGACCCTTGCGGTTGCGGATCAGACATATCGACAAAAACCAAAGCTATACCCACCAACAAGGATGCCCATATGACTAAATGGGAGTGTCGATGGACAATGGATTGGTGTCCATCACTGCACTGGAAGATCCTTGTGATTGTGCATGGGGTGACTCGACAGATACTGGTGGTGCATCCATGGACTGTGGCTTGCAAAATACTTACCAGTGACATTTATTTACCAGATGCAATGGAGATATTGGTGATACAATAATGAATCAGACCTTCGAGTGTGACCCACTTCCAGCACCTGCATGTATGGTGAACCGGTGCTGTTCAGTTCATATGCGGAATGGTGGGACAGGGTATGGAACATTGTGTGGATGTGCTTCAAATATACCATTTGCTGGGCATCCAGCGCCACATAATGGAACCTCTGGATGCCATGATCGCAAATTTTCAGGAGGGTCATCAGCAAGAGTAAGAAGACAAGCTGAATTTCAGGAATAGTGCGGAAGTGGATTGTTAATTCATATTAAGAATGGCCTAGTAGCACTCAGATTTATGGGGGCCTCCAATGGCATATCAATGTTTGTCCAGCTCACACATGTTGAGTCGCCAATCAGCCTGCCACGGATGCGTTCAAGGTGCAGTTATGGAAGGTATAATGTGTGCTATCTAAATAATCCACTGGACTCTACCAATCAGCTTCTGTAGGACTAACACAGAGGCAATAAGAGCTAGCTGTTTCCAGGAATACATTGCACAGTGCTGTTACATGGATTACAGCAGGCATTATCATGGAAGAAATGCAGATAACACTTAGTATGGGCATCAGAAAAATGGGGACACACCCAACGGAGATTTTAATTATAAAGTTGGCTATTTGCAAATGCCAGATAAAATTGCAAAGCAGAATATATGAATTTACCAATCTGGCTGCAACTCATCACGGGAGAGCTTTGACATTGATTACAACATTGGAATATAGATTCAGCACACATGAACATCTGCCCTGTGCACCAAGCTAGCCCTCAAACGCCTTGTCAGTGAGGACATCACACTCTGGGAAAGTCTGCCCTATGACATTGTGGAAGCCATCGCAATGCTCCAACACAAGAAGACTGTCCCTCCGGAGAAACCATAAGTAAAATGAAGAATCGCATGGGCGCATGGGCATTTGGTGGAAAGGCACATACAACAACAGTTGAACCACTCATAGAGAAACTACTGTTACATCTGTTCCATATGCTGTTATTGCCCATCGCTTCACCGGTGGTTCATTGAAAATAGTCTATCCCAGCTATTGGTGGACAAATTCTTGAACACAAATCTATAGGACAAATGTGGAACCACTGTTGGACACAATACTGTAACTCCTGGTCCACATTGTTGCATCAACAAGCCACATGTTTCCAGAAATCCTTGGACACAAACCTATAGGACAATTATGAAACCGCTGTGGAACAATACTGTAACTCCCAGTCCACATTTTTGCGTCCACAAGCCACAAGTCTCCAGAAATACCCACAACCAGATCACATCCAGACTTGTCAGAATTTCACAAAGTCAGCTTTTGATATCCACCACATTCATCTTCCTCACTACCATATTTTTGCTGCCAGACAGAATCATGACTGTACCTCCTGAGCAAGCTAACCAAGCCTTGAACATCACATTAGCCACCTTGCAATCGCTTATGAAGCATTGCATCAAGGTAAAGGAGGGTGATCCCGAAGCCTTGAGGTTATCGGATGAGATCGTCAGGCGCATGGTAAGTGTTTCTAATATTGCTCTTACAATTGTCTTCACAAAACTAATACATTTGACACAGGCCAAGGACTTGAAAATGTATGGCAGGAGTGCCACCTCATTCTTGCCGCAGCTGCTTTCCTTTGCTGCTGTGGTGAGAGAGAACTCAAAGGGCAGTGCCTTCAAGAGTGTCCCAGACTGGACCTCTGTTACAGACAACAACCCACGCATCAAGAGCCACCCACACTTTGACAAGACCGTAGATTATATCTCTCCTTCACTCGACGATCTTTCCACTGATCCAGCAACAGCTAATCCCCCTACCACCCTCACAACACCAACGACCATCACACTGCCATCGGCCTCAACATCCATGCCATCCCTCATGGAGTCCAATGTCCTTGTTGAGCCAGAAGTGGAAACAAACAGATCATCGGGCCTTCGGAAGGGAGAGGCTGAGGACCATCCCATCCCCATCGACACTCCCACATCTCCGCTGGCAAAATACAATCTCTTCGTACCAGGCACCAAGAAGAGAAAGCCCGCCACAGAAGATATGGATGAGGCTGTTGTCGTTCCCACTAACAAATCGCCTTCCCCTTCTGAAGAGCCAGTGAAGAAAAAGAAGAAGGTTGAGTCCCAACCCATTGCCAGGCCTGCAGTGTGGGGCTCGGATGCTGATATTGCTACTCCATGGAAGGTATGTCTTTTCTGCATCTTCATGATCACAAGCTGACAAATTTAAAGCATTCTGTTCACTACCACCCCCAGCAGTGCGACAAATGTGTCAAATTAGACATAGCCTGCGTCATCCTGCTGGACAAGAAATTTGGATTCATGTGCCTCACCTGTGAAAATTGCAACAGCATGAAGATTTTGTGCGTGATTGATGGTGTTGGTGTCCATCAGAGGTTGCAAGCGAAGGCGGCAAAAGCATCCGCTGACCCGTCCCAACAACCAAAGCCCTTGAAGTCCTGGGCTATCTCTAAGAAACCCATGACGTGTGTTTCTTGCTCTCAATGGAGCATCACTAAACGCAAAGGTATGTCTTCCCATTGTTTCGGAACAATTTGAGCTCATGTAGATTTTGCAGAGAAAAAGCTGGATGTCCTTCTGGGTTGGGCGCAAATGCAGCCTGAACATGTGCAACCGCCCACTCCCAGTAACTTGCTCGACCCAGAGCCCACTGCAAGAGAAATCTTACAGGGCATCCAGGACCTCGGCAGGCGATTGGATCTCCTCACCGCCAATGAGCAGGTGGACACATTGGAGGTGAGAGTGGGTTCAGTAGAGACAAATGTGCTCAAGCAGTTGGACGAGTTGGAGCAACAGCTCAATGCATCTGATGCCCGTTGGAGATCTTTGGAAACCCTCGGCTAAATGGAACATTTACATACAGACCAACTATATAGAATGAATCCAATGGACTCCCTTATGTACTGTAGATACTCCACAGGAGTCTGTACTATTATATTATTGCATGCTCAGCCTGGTGCTGCATGTTCATCCAAGTTCAAATGATTGAGTCCAAGCACATTGTTTATACAATGCAGCCATTGTTATTCCTATCTTCCTTAGCAATAGTTACAAAACAATGTTCCTCATGTCAATCCGATGTTCGGTGATATATTTGTTGAATATCATGGGTTCCATGAATGCCCCAATGGTTTGTGCACGGGCATCAATTGGAGGAAATGCACAATTTGTACAGGACATTCATATGACATGTACCTCTTGACCAATAGGTCATATCTGAGCATACATAAATTGTATCGACATTCGGGCATGCTAACAGTAAGTGCATCTGGAATACAGTCGATGAGGGCGTGAGCCTCACAAGCAGTGGATCCTGTTGGTTGTGCATATTGATCTGATACAATCTTGAATCATACCTGGAGGGTGCAACTGGAAGTAATTGTTGATGCCAATGGATGCCGGCCAGAAAGATATGCCATATAGTTGTATCTAAGCAGAGGTCAGGTATTATACCAGCCACAGACTTGTGTTCTGGAATTCAAATTCCCAAACCATCCTGCGACCTGAATCAAATGCATGCATGCTTACTTGAAACACAATACTAACTTTGCACTTCCTGTCCTCAATTCCGATGTTGAATCCATCTATATTGCGCTTAACGGTGGCTTTTTGGGCCCAGTCATAACCAACTACTGTGACACTTCACAGAATATTATCCTTAAAGTGTTGGACACATCCAGGAAACCTGGAGGTCCATGATGTACTCATCTCCAGATGGACAACAGCAAACTGATGGCATCTGCCTCTGTGGTAGACCAGAATTCCTGTGAGTGGCGATATATGACACTACCATGGTTCCGGTATCTCGATATCAAAATCCCAGTTGCATTTGGAGTCAATTTTTGGGGAATGCAGGTCATACGATCAATTGGCTATGCAAAAGGCATCATGTGGGCAGAAGCACTTTTACCAGTCACACATTTCTACACGGACGCATTCACTAAGAAAATGCCTCACATGCCTAGCCAAGCTTTGTGAGGTGAATTCCAATCCTCCGGCCAATTCTTATTTCATATCCAAGTGCATGACATTGTTCATTGACTCATACAATTCAAAAGAAGAAGAAACAAGCAATATGGTCCATTTACTGCATTTGTGATCCACAATCTCCACAATTGATATAGTGACATGGTTTGGTATATTTAGCATTGAGAATTGAGTCACAGCTTACGATTACTTGTGGCCACATTACCGAATTGAGCCTTTTATTGTAAATCACCACAGTAATGCCATTGAAACTCCGACTGTATAGTTAAACGCTGTCCGAGCTGACTTTATCAATCACCTCACCTCAACCAGTCATGACTGATCAATACCAAATGCTCCATGAGTCTGCTGCCAGTAAATTTTCTATCTGGGATGCAGCAGAAATATTTGAATATGCCACTTCCCGATTCACCGCAATACATATTGCATTAATGGAAGATCAGAACCACCACTCCAGCTCGTATCAGCATACTTTCGTGAGACACATTGTCTGGGAAGCGGAGGTGAGTTTATGCAACTGTCCCTGGAGAGATTTCCTGATAGCCAATGGTAGTGCTTTGTATTTCCCTTCATGAACATCTGTGCTGCCATGAATGTCAACACAACGCTGCTGGTATATCTGAATAAGGTGCTCTTTCTCATCACATCTTTCCAGAACAAGCCACACTACGATCACCGAAAACTATTTATGGCATTCAAAGCATGCCCGCATGAGTCGGCAAACCATCCAGTCGACATCAATTGGGTGGTCTGTGACTATCGCCACACTTGGTGGAAGCACAGGTTTGACCTTGTGCTGTTTGATATGCCTCTTTGGGTGTCCGTTGCTACAGTGAAGGAACTGGTGACCGACCACTTTGCTCAGCGGGTGAGTGATTCTTTTAAGATTATGATGTCATCAGTATTTCTTACTACATGCATGCATTAGCCTAAAATGGCCAGCATGGTGCTGAGATCAACTATGCACACCCGCAGCGATGATCTGCTTTTGCAACAGCTCCAAGTTCTCTGGGCTGAAGTTTCCCATCTTGGTATGGAACTCAGCCAACTGCTTGTTGCTAAACTGGATGCCACAGGCGAGGCTGTGGCTGCATTAGATCATCTAGAGGATCCTGTAGATGAACTTCATGAGGCAATGGTAGCCTCCCATGCGGAGGTTGCAATGTTGCAAGGGCATTACAATAATGGCAGGCTAGGAGGACCTTCATCAGTTGAACCTTTTCCCCATCTTCAATCACTTCCGCGTTGATGTTATGTACATTCACTGAGGAACAGCTTCTCCATTAGCATAATTTAATGTAGTGTCTGTCTTCTATATGTAAATATTATGCCAACCTCAATCCCATCCAGTTATATGAAACATGTGTGGGTTTCATCAATTATGTTCATATGGTTGCATCTCAGCTCTCTGTGTTACATCATGAAGCAGGCTTCCGCATGGCAAATTGTATTTAAGGTGCACGTTTTCTTGAAGAAGGTGTGTCTCCCTTTCCATAGAGATATCTCCTGAGTACTGGGAATCCTACCATGAACAGCTTGGTGCCCTTGACCTCGCCTGTCATCCGACATTGTTCATCCCCCAGGATTGGGCCCTTAATGTTGCCGATATAGCAAGCAAATGGGTTGAGCAGCAGTTTGCAGCTCATATTGCAGGCAGACTGCTGGTGCCCATGCCGCTCGAACTTGACCCGGAAACTATGGTTGCTTGCGGACAGTT
Organism: Suillus hirtellus; assembly: GCA_016695485.1. Classification (NCBI taxonomy): domain Eukaryota; kingdom Fungi; phylum Basidiomycota; class Agaricomycetes; order Boletales; family Suillaceae; genus Suillus; species Suillus hirtellus. The sequence continues at coordinate 305,130 of MU172317.1, read as the reverse complement.
GGCCTCTGTGCTGGCAGAGGCCACCAACACCCCGGTAAGGTTGAACCTTACATGTTTGGTGTCAGCCCATTGTAATGTTTGTAGTAAAACTGGACATCAATGTTATCCGGTACAACGAGGCATTGGCCAAATGGGAGTTGGGATTGAATGATTCTTACGAAGAAGCATTATTGGCAAAGTTCCCCCCCACTGAGCGCCTGGTATTGGAACACCTGTTGGTTGTGCTCAATGCCAGCTACCAGATAATACTCTGGTACCTTTCAGGTGCGCTTAACTTGTCGGTGCAGGTTGGTGCGGGATTGCACTAAAATTGTAAAATGCTAATGGGGAGGATGGACGTAGCATGATATGTACACTGCCACAATCAGGATGGGCAATCTATTGAAACAGAGCATCACCAGTGGGAAGACATCCATGGGACAGGCAAGTACATAGAGAACCCATTCAACCAATTTTTATGCCTCCAAAGAGCTGCAGTTAAAGCCTGGGTGCATCAATATATCGCCTTGCTGGTTTCAACAGGGACATGAGGTGTGTTTGAATTTTCTGTACTCAGGAAATGTCTAACATCAAACAGTGTCATGGGCCCCTGCCTGTGAACCCGGAGGATGGCTTTATGCCCAAAGTCTCCACTACCTTGAAGGGGGACAGGAGCCTGTTGGTCATCCAAGACATGCAACGTCTGGGTCTCATATCTTCAGCCGCTGTAGGAATTCATTTCTGGCTGGGCTTGTAGAGACTGTTTTTACCTTACCTTATGTTGGCACTTTTGTAGCTTACATAAGCAATCAATCTTTTCACCAGTTACTAGTATGAGTCTGAGTGCTCAGCAGTTTTTTATGATATTTCCTCTCCTCTGAGCCTTTAGCCTAGTACAGAAACCCTTTAGGGTCGAATAGCAGCTAGGTTCTGCAAGACCCAACATTGTTCAGACTCACCATCTGAATTGTTGTACCTTCACTGCCCTTCGTGTCATGCACCCGCAGTTATACCATGCATCTATATCCACTCATATAGAGCTTGGGAATTGGGTGGCCAAGCAAGGACTGGATGATATGTGCAGGTTCCTTTAACATTGGACATCTGTCTACACAGGAGTGGCAATCATGTGTAACAGGAAGTCGCTGAGCCATCAAGATCCGAAATGCCCCCCAGAAGGTTTTGATATCCTTACCTGCATAGGCAGCTATGGCCATGGTGTCATGCAATTGACCAACTTGGGCATTGAGCTTGCTTATGATCCAGGTGTCATGGTTAGCTATTCTGGCCAGCTTGTGAGGCATGGTGTTCAGGTTGCTGAGGGAGACAGAATTGCCTGGGCTTGGTTTATGTGCGATAGCGTGCATAATTATGCTTGGACCCCACATACAGAGTATGCAAAATACAATCTCGCAGACTTTGTGATATACCACCTAGCCCAATACAATCAGGCAGATTTCATTCAGTACCGCACATTGTAGTTCATTTTTGGTTGATGTTGCCTTCAAACAGCCAGACAATATGGCTCATGTGACATTTTGTGTCGCATCTTCTCAATTCTTAAATGCACCATCGGTCATATCCGAGAAATAGGGCTTTGTCATATGCAGATGGACATAATGATACTTCATGTAATTTTATAGGGTTGTCTTTGTTTTCCTTAGGCAAATTTTCATTTTGATTTCACTTTCATGACACATTCGGTAGATGATCCTCCAATTGCACTTGCTGGTTCACTACAACAGGATGTTCTACCGGCCAGAGTACAAACATGTGCATCAATGTCCGGACAGGGATGAGTTGCTCATGAGATTCCAGTGCGAATTACTATTTTGTTGACTTTTGGTGCACTACCTTGGAAATCAGTATGTCCAATTTCGTGCACTTGTTGCACTGCTGATGGTGGTAATGAACAGAGTGCTTGAAATATGTTTGCTGTGGATGCCTGTGGATGTATGTCTTGATGGACTTACCGCCCACGGTGTTGCAATCTGAGAATTCCGACCCTACCCTGCAGGCTAAAAATGACCATCGGCATCAATGTTGCACAGAGAGCCAATAATGCAGCCTTGTCCCTTCCTCCCAGAAATTCCTGTCATTGGCAGCAGAGTCTATACCCACCAGATTAAAATCCTTGTCTGACACTGCCTTATTCGGTGGGAGCACGTTTGAGTTCAGGATTCATATACAAACATCATTGACCATACCTTTACTGAGATAGTTCCTGTGTGAACTTTGTCCTTGTCAGTTGATTAGAACTTCTTGTTCCTCTTCTGTCTGGACCTCAAGAGTGGAGGTGACTTGGGTCTATCTACGATAACTGCCACATCCGAATCTTCATCGCCAGCTTTCCTCTTGTTGCTGCTGCTGACCTGCAGTGCTGCATTTCTGGGTATCATCTTGATGCCCGCCACAAAGATATTGTGTTTGAGGCAGAGGTGGGCGGAGTTTGTTCACATATGGCCGTTGAGTCTGGCGCTGGTGATACAAGCTCAGGTTCCATTGCCCTCGCACCATTCGGATTGTCAAGGGATTTGCCGGACGGAAGAGCTGACAGTATAATGGGGTCCGTTGCTGATAGGACAGCGGTCGCAGATGCTGCATGTTGAGGATCCAACTCGGTAGGGAATTGTTGTATGAGAAGATGTCTTACAGTGGCTGGTTTTTATGTGAACCCATCGGTTGTGGGCATTCCGACAACTGTGAAGAGTCAGGTATTTTGACCGGGCATAGGCTATTGTGGAGAACAACCATGGCTACCATAGACTAAAATCAGTTGATCTACATCAGGATTGGCCTATCCACCATTCCTTCTGGAAGATCCTGTATGGCTGTCCAGGTATCCAATGCACCATTTATGGGTGAGAAGTGGATTAAGGCCTACTGTGCCTATGGAAATTTCGTCATAGACCATTTTACCCCTTTCTGGGTATCCGATGAACCATTCATAGGTGAGAAGTGGATTAAGGCCTACTGTGCCTAGAAATTTTCATCATAGACCATTTTACCCATTTCTGGGTATCCGATGCACCATTTATGGGTGAGAAGTGGATTAAGGCTTGTTGCAGTGCATGCAAGATAAATAAACTACCTCTGATTGTGACAACAGATGCACCGCAACAGGCCTTAATCCACTTCTCACCCATAAATGGTGCATTGGATACCCGGAAAGGGATGAAATTTCCCAGGCACTGTGTATTCACACAGAAAATTAATTTCCTGGTCACAGGGTATTGCTGCTTGGCTTTGTAAGTGCATTGTTGCTGCAGCAGTGAGCACTCACTGCAGTCACCGCTCAAGATGCCATCACTCTTGTTGTCAATGTCAGAGATGTCCAGACCGCTCCGCCTGAAACTCAACTGTATTGTCTTGGGTGATAATCCTTGCCATATTTTCCCAGTTGACATTGAGCGGACAGAGATTGTCGGTGACCTCAAAGAGGTCATCAAAGACAAGAAAAGGCCAGAGTTTGATCATGTTGCCACTGACTGTCTTGAGCTATGGAAGGTGAGTGATCTGATATCTGGGATTGGATGTTGATAATCTGATATTTTGGAAGGTCGACCTGCCCATCGATGAGATGATTGAGCACAATCTCAACAATCTTACACTTGACCCAATGAAATCGCTACCACCTGTGGATGAGATCATTGAGATTTTTCCTGATACTCCTCTGCGCAAGTATCTGCATATTATTGTCCAATGCCTGCCTGCTGGTGAGTTGTCCTTCGATATTGCTACCCTTTCCTCACTGATAGTGGTCTGACTTAGTGTCTTCCGGACTGCCCCACCTGAAACTTAACTGCATAGTCTTTGGCGATGATCCTTGCCATATTTTCCCAGTCGACATTGAGTGGATGAAGACTGTCAGTGACCTCAAAAATGTTATCAAGGTCACTAAGAAGCCAGAGTTTGACCATGTTGCCACCAACCATCTTGAGCTATGGAAGGTGAGTGATCTGATGCCTATGGCTGAATGTTAATAATATGATATTTTGGAAGGTCAAGATCAATTTGAACGATATGGACTTGCAGAACGTGATCCTGGATGGAGGCGTTGAGCTGTGCCCGTTAACTGAGCTGTCTGATGTGTTTGCAGATGGAATAGAGTGTGGATGTATTCATATCGTCATAAAACATCCTGCCATTGCACGACACATTCCAGCCGTTGATCAGCGAATCGCTTATCTCAAGAAGGGCACAGGTACTCCATCGGCCAGTGCAAAACCATCTGCATTCTCTACTAAGCAGGACCAGCAAGAGTACCTTTGCAACCATCCTCACAGAGCCACGGACCCTGTTCCCATTACTCTTCTCGAGCCTATCTTCGCCGAGTTCATGGATGATTGTCACAAGTATGAACCAACTGTCCACGATAACGACTTTGTTTTACAACTTTCGGAAAAAATGGCCTCCTTCCATCCCAATGAGCTTGCCCAGATGAATACATTCCAGCAAGTGCTCTGGGACTACGGTATTATACTCAATGCTTCTATGGTTGGCTCGACCGGATGTACGACAGACAGACATCTTTTGTCTACCAATGGACAGTTTGTGCTGATGATAATTGAGGGGAAGAACAAGATCAGAAGTGGCGCTGCCGAACCATTTATGGAGGTGATGCTGTACTACCGCAAGTTTATGGAAGACTTGAAGGTTGAGATAGCGAGGCTTTGGTCTTTCATTCCATGCATTCATATCATTGTCTTTGGTTAGTTCATTTCACCAGATTAATTGCTAAAGCTTGTTATTGATCACAACTAGGGGCATGCATTGGCTTTTCAGGCTCTGTTTTTACTGAAAAAGTCCAGTCCGATGTCCTGATCTCTATCATTCCTCTGTTTTGGCATTCAACAGACCTCCACATGCAAGTGATGGCAGCTCATACTTTTGGGGCTCTCAAAATTGCTGTCAAGAAGCTTACAAAGCTATACTCCCATCCAATCCCGTCCCTCGAACCTGAAGATCCATATCTTAAATGTCCTTACCCTCAGAGTTATACCAATTCCACCGGTGAAGGTACAACAATTCAGATGGTGAGTCTGAACAATGTTGGGTCTTGCAGAACCTAGCTGCTATTCGACCCTAAAGGGTTTCTGTACTAGGCTAAAGGCTCAGAGGAGAGGAAATATCATAAAAAACTGCTGAGCACTCTCAGACTCATACTGATACTGGTGAAAAGATTGATTGCTTATGTAAGTTACAAAAGTGCCAACATAAGGTAAGGTAAAAACAGTCTCTACAAGCCCAGCCAGAAATGAATCCCTACACCGGTTTCATTCAGGAATTCTCATATGATGAGACTCAAATCCTCAGGGATTGGCTTATTTTCTTCGGGGAAACCATTGGCAATGTGGCTGGGATCAAGATATGCATGAAGTTTGTCAGGCACTATTCCCCTCAGGCTCACGAATTCTGTGCCAGCAAGGGGAACACCCCCAAACTTATCGCCTACAATTCTTTACCTAGCAGCTGGAATATGGTGATTATGGATGCCCTTGATATTGATGATGATTGCCTTCTGCAATGACCTGGCTCATATTGACTGCTCAGTGAGATAGGTGTTTTGGACTGTCAGCTGCTGAAGGAGACCATCACCTGTCTCATCCGGGAGTTACACAATCACGATGACAGCTACATGCATGGCGACCTTCAGGATACAAATTTCATTGTGCGAGATGACAAACACTTCATGCTGCTCAATTTTGATTGGGCCGGACTGATCCAGAAGACACATTATCCTATGTATGTCAATCAGAAGGATATTCGATGGCCTGACAGTGCATGGGATGGGCAGAAGATGGTGGCGGAGCATGACTTGGATATGCTGAGTTATCTATTTCATCCTGAGCAAGATGTTCAGGAGCCAGCTGCAAAGCACCGCCATATATATAGTGAAGGGTCGCTGATGGTCATTTGATTCATTTATAATTTTTTGCATCACCAATTTGCTTAATACCAGTCTGTTTTTTTCATCATAAAGCTATCATACAATGACTTTGGGAGAATGGCGACATAGATTAGTATCTGTTGTATTGTAGCTAGCCAATCTGATTATTGCCCACACACCTTCTCACAAGTCTCAGTGAGGATTCTACTGTACATAAATGGAATACATGACCTCATCCTCAGCGGAGGCAGTGATAAAATGATCTCAGAGTGGATAGTATCTCACAGCCGTACTGGATGTTCCGGAAGCAATGGTAGATCAGCCTTTCCTGATGTAGATCCCAAGGGTTTAGCCTATGGTAGCCATGGTGGTTCTCTACAATAGTCTTACACTTGGTTCACGCATATGACTCTCCCCAGTTGTCGGAATGCCCATAACCGACGGGTTCATATAGAACCTGGCTGCTATCAGACATTTTCCCATACAACAATCCCCCATCCATACATCTCATGAATTGCAACAGACCCCATTATGCCGCCAGATCTTCCATCCGGCAAATCCCTCAACAATCCAATTGCTGTGAGGGTGATGGAACCAGAGCTTGTATCATCAGCACCAGACCCAATGGCTGTGGGTGTGCAAACTCTGCCACACCTCCTAGTCAAACATTCAATTGCAAGATCTGTTTACGGCGAGACCCAGAACCACCTGCCAAACTGGTTCACTTGGACTACTGGTGCATGTGTTGCCAATATAGTCTCGAGACCATTGTGACCTATTTTCTTCAGTTCCGATGGCTTGCAGGTATTACAGCCTGTCCGTTGCCCAATATGCGTAAGATATCTGGTTCCATGGTTTTGGGCCGTCTGTCAGGCCCAGGTGCCACAGCATGCTGATCACAAGACAGGATGCACCTGTCAGCCGGTCATGAATACACCAATGCACCCATCATTGTTGGGGACATTTTGGACTGTTAGGTCCACATCTGGGCCCATCAAGCGCAACTGGGTATAACAACCTGCGCATCATTGGCAGCAATGAGGTCGAGCTCTGGGGCCATCAGCCGGTCTCGGATATGAAGGCCCCACCGTCATCGATGAGGACCTAGGGATCGGTTCCGTCTATATCTGGGCCATCCACCGGTACCGTGTACGATAGCCTGCCCACCGTTGTCTGAGATGAGGTTCAGTTCTAGGCCCATCCGCCAACATCTGCCTGTACCGCACATGACAGGCTGTCATTCCCCATCCGAGAATATTATTCAAAGCACATTCAGCCCATCTGCCACCATTTTTGCAAGCAAAGATTCATGTTCTGGGCCCATCTATAGCCTTCCCCAAGATTCCACTTGAAGTTATTTTACCCATGGGGGACTGGGCCTGTCTGTTGCCTTTTCCAGGTCCAAACACAGAGGACTGGGCCCATCTGTCATTGTTTCCAAGACCATCTGCATATGCACTGGGCCAATTTGCCTTTTCCAATATCACATCCACAGTGGGCCCATCTGTCGTGATGGTCAAGATTACATGCAATCTGCTGGGCCTATCCTCAGGCATTGCAAACCCACCTGGTCACACATTTTGGGCCCATCCATTAACCTTTTTCCCAAGCATGCCTACAAGCTGGGCCCACCCATATGTATGCATACATGCGGGCTGGGCCCATCCGTCAAAATTTTTGCAAATCCACCTGGCCCATTCGCCCTCAAGCATGCAGGCCCACCCAGTCACACATTTTGGGCCCACTCATCTCTATGGACCTCAGCCCAACCACCAGTGTCGGTGTGGAAGTTGGGATCAGTAATCTGCACCAGCTGCTCGGGGCGCAGACGCTCTGGCCACTCCCATTCAGTGGACCGATTCAATCACATCTTATTTGCCATATCGGATAAGTTGATCTGAGTCGTGTCCAAATGATACCAGATCTATGTTGTGGTATAAATTCGGTAGCTGAACCAACCGACTGCGCATGCAAGTCAATGCAAAGCAATGTTGTGTCAGCCGGAGCATCCAAACTGGCATTGATGTATGTATCCAGAAGATCGCCATTAAGGACTGGATGTGCGAGTAACATGATTGCGCACACAAGGGAATGCAACTGTTTAGATGTGCAATATGTCTGGGACACCATATATATGCAAACCCGGTATTCACAGCATTGGTCTAGTGCCATCTGCCAGGCTCAGGTGCCAGCCTACCCATCATTAACAGAGGACGTGCCTGTCAGCCAATCTCGGATACAAAGTTGGTGAGGACCCTTGGGGATGGTCATGTTCACATCTGGGCCCATCTGCCAATACTGGGTACAACTGCCTGCCCATCATTGGTGGCCCCATCCACTAGTCTCAGGTACGTCGGCCCAACCATCATTGATGAGGACCTTGGAATGGTTGGGTCCATATCTGGGCCCATCCACCTGTACTGGGTATAAGGGACTGTCATTCCCTGTCCAAGAATACTTTTGGGCCCAGCTGGTACCCCAGCAGCACACATTCTGGCCCAATATATTAATGTATGCTTCTTCTGTATCCCTCCCAGTCCTTCCATGGCTGGCCCACTGGTCTATTGACTATTACCACAGCCTACAAATAATTCATAATTATATTGTATGATGTTGGCCCACCCATCACTACCGAGGATTGCCTTCGTGGCTGGCCTGCCCGCTCTATCTCTGGTCCTTCCATGGCTGGCCCACTGGTCTATTGACTATTACCCCAGCCTACAAACAATACTGCATGATGTTGGCCCACCCATCACTACTGAGGATTGCCTTCATGGCTGGCCCGCCCGCCCTATCTGCATATGGGCCGACCTAGGATGGCCCATCTAACTGGGGAGATTATCAACCTTTGGCTGTCCAACTAAGTTGGAAATAAAGTACTGAATTATGTGTTGTAACAATCACTTGGCTAAGACTGGTTAGGATGATTTTTTGATACAACCATTCATAAGCAAATGTTCAAGATATATTTCAATAAAAAAAGGTTTCAAATTGGCTCAGTCTAGAAAAATCAGATTTTGAATCTATTGTGGCAATAATATGGCTAAGACTGTTTTTGAGAAAATGATTCATAAAGAAACATCAGAGTGTGATTTCATAGAATGAGAATATTATCATTAGGAGGTTCCAAACCTGCTGTAAAGAGTTGATTCCTAGTAGGCTTATACAATAAGTGTTACCTTAAGACTCAAGAGTGCAAGTGAAATATTTGTCCCAAGGAGACTGCCTGTAGAAGTATCTCTTGTAATAAAATGCAAGGGATATCTAATTAAGATCAAAGATGAGAGAAGAGAACAATACCTCAGGTGCATTCAGACTTCCAAAGAATTGTCCAAAGTGTCCAATGGATTGCCCAAAGTGTCTGGTAAAGGTCCAATGTCAAGAAATGAAGTTCCAAGGTTGCATGAAGCTTCCAATGAAACAACAAGGTTTCCAGTAAAGAATATGGTGGTTATCAAAGTATAGAACTTTTGTGTAATATGGCTAGCAAAGTCTGTTTAAAGACTCAAAGATTTCAATAGTAAAATGGCAGCAGTGAGGCCTAACAATCATTTCAAATGAACAAAGATTGATTGTGCAAAGTACTAAAATCCAGAAGTGACAACTACTAACTATGACTTGGAGCAAGGGAAGTGAAGTGAGTTGTGAGTTTCTAGTGAGCCAGAATATATCCTATGATGTGAAAGTCTGGAACCTGTGTAGGCAAAAACTGTAGTGAGATAAGATATCCAAAATGTAATAAGACTCAAGGCAAGTCACTATGAAGATACATATGTAATAATGCACGAGGTGCATATCTAAATGTATTAGCAAGGGTTTTCAACATATGTGCCCCTAGACATAGTCAATAACAGATAACCAGGTGAAAAATGCACCAGCAAAGTCAAATGGACAAGGATAGGACATGGTATGGAGGATCAAGAAAAGCTAGAAAGGCCTTAGAAAAGGGCAGACAACCTTTGGACGACTCAGACAAGTGTGTAGAACTATTGGAAGATTAGGAGTGTGTCAGGAAGTGTAATATGTGATTTTGACCTAATACATGTCCAGCACCAACCCAAGTGTTACAGCATGCTAACACTAATGCAATGGACATCTTTTCCACTATCAGCCAACGATTGCAGCTCACATGTGTATCAGACCACACTGGCTTTGCCCTGGCTCTGTTGTACATTCTTATCCTGTCCTATCCATATCCTCTGCTGGTCTATTGGTGCATATTTTACTTGATTTGGAATAGACTGACCATATTTCTGATGCTATATCAATTATATCTCTATTACTTTCATCATGGACCCTTATTACCTATAACCACTACCTACTCAGCTCCGAATAGCACTTTGGCACACTGTCATATATACTTGTACTTACAAATTTTCATATATCATCTTACCTCCCACATATAATCTATCATCTACTTGCACACATTAATGTCTGAATTCAAAAATACAAACTTCACATCAACCACTGTGCATATCTACCTATCAGCCATGTTATCCTATCAAATCCTTAATTTGGTAGCCATTGTGCTACTTACAAATCTGCTGCCTTGCTGTTTCATGGTGCCTGCATATCTAATTTGCATGGCTGCATGTTAATATATCTTCAGCTGCTCAACCTTGTTTTGTGCTGCATCAATGGCAGCTCACTCACACTCACATTGCATTGCACTAGTCCTCACACTCCATCCATTCTCGACCACTCTTATTAGTTTTGGTGATTTCCCTCCAATTTTACATAGAGGAATCATTCTCAGTAGCAATCCCCTTGGGCCAAACCATATACTTGCATCCAGAGGACTATTTGAGTTTTACCCCACTTTACCCTTTCTTCCCCTTTCACCTCTTCTCATTTAGCTAATATTCCTTGCACACACCAACTTACCTAGGAACAGCCAGAGTAATGTTAATTAGTAATTGCAGCATGGAGGAAAGACAAGTCTGAAACAAATGTTTTCAGATTAGACATATAGACACAATCAATTAATAGTATAGATATTGTACAAAGTACTTACAGGATCAGTAGTCTTAATATCAAATATTCTAATATAAAGTCTACTCTATTCTATACATAAACCACATATAATTCTTTCTGAAGGTCTTGACTTGGTTGAAGAAAAAGAGCAGATTACATATCAAACTTTCAAGTTTGATTCTAATAACCTGGAGAATTAGGAAAAATACAAATCTATTAAAGCTGATATTCTTTATCATGCTTATTCAAGTAATTGCCAGAGTCAAAATATATTTCTGTTGAACTAAGCAGGTTTGTGATCTGTATAATGATGTGCATTTTGTATTAACTTATGGTTTATCATATTCTACCATTTTGGATTTCATAGAAAAAAATGTTGCTATTGGCAGATTTTAATTCTGCACAGTGGAAGAGAAACAAATTTTAAATCTGGTGACAACTTGACCAAGACCATTGAAGATTAATGTCTGAGATGCTGTCTATGAGCAAATATTTAAGACACATTCTTAGAGAAAAAATACAACATTCAACAAGTTTCAAACTTCTTGTACTGTAATGGGGATAGATTTTGGTTCTGTTATGACAGCCACTTAGCTAAACACAACTGTGATCAGCTTACAAGCAAACTGACTATGAGCAAATTTTTCAAGGTGTATTTCCATAGAAAGTAAGATTTATTGCAGGCAGGTTTCAAACCTGCACAGTCCAAGAGGAATAGATTTTGACTCTAATGATCACTTGGAAAATTCATCACTAGCAGGTTTTGAACCTACACAGACAGATTTAGATTCTGTTGTTTCAACTGCTTGGCTAGTACCAGTTATATGAACTCCCAGTGCACCCATTCAGAAATGACTTACATACTTGTGCCTATTTGCTGCACTTCTGACTTGCTTCTGTGTGCTAAGAACACACTTAGAATTATTTTCATAGTGCCATGTATCGTATCTTTTGACTCTAAAGAACTTTTCATTACCATATTGCATATTGTGGGACTCAAAGTCTAAAATATGCTATAACTGCTATTTGACACTGAGTGCTTGAAAGCACCTAAGTATGAATGTCATACTATTGTCTAAATACTTCTGCTTTATGTCAGAACTTCTGTAGGCCATTGGAATCAAACTAGAAAGTTTGATATGTAATCTGCTCTCTTTCTTCAACCAAGTTGAGACCTTTTGGAGAGAATCAAATTGTTCTTATACTTATCATTCTAAGTAGTGTACAGTCAAATAGAGGGGTGTAAATTTACAGGCGTAAATTTACACCTGTCAATTAGCATTAATCAGCATGTGAATCTTAAAGGGCATTTTTGTGATGTAAATTTGAGTGAATTTGGAGTTTGCCAATTGGGCATCTCTGTGGTTGTGAATCTGTGAATCTTGCAAAATATCTACACTGGATAGGCCATAATTAAATGGAAAAAATGAATTGTGAAACAAGAAATAAGCTACAGTTACTATCTCTTTATTTTTAAAATCTCCTAAAAATCATTGCTTATGCAGACCCTTTGATCCCACAGTATGGCTTTGATTTCTTCACCTTGGATGATGAAAAGATCCAGGATTATGGTCCCATTGGCACAGTAAACCATAAACTCAAAGTGCACATGGGTCAGTATAACAAAGGTCCCATTTCTTTGAAGAAGCATAGACCTAGCCTTAATGCCATTGTGAAGAAGGAATAGTGACTCAATAGCAAATAAGCTAGAGCACTAATATGATCCTGGGTGTGTTATGTCAACCCAAGAGGATTGCTATGAAGCACTTCCTTCTAATAAAATGCAAAGAGAGTATATGCTGAATGCAAGAGAACAAGTGCAATGAAGGAAAGTGAACCTGACTATGAGAGTGAAGGTGAGAATGCAAAACCAATGAGGGCGCAATGAGAAATGAGTGAGAGCAAGAGAGTTTTATAGGTAAAGTGTGACTCCACGGTTAGTGGCTAGGTATGAATGAGGGTTTTAACCAAGGTATAACTAGGTATAGAATGCTAAGTTGGAACCTGCATACAGACAGATTCGCACAAAGCCTAGGTAAGGAACTTAAATGTGCACTTTGTGAGCAGTTGAGAATGCACAGATTCAAGTAAATGAGAATAAGGCTTGTCAATTAATCAAAGATACTAGAAACATCTAAGTGGCTCTGCAAAACAAAAGGATAGTGACTGAGGGAAGGGAAGTGCTCTACTGTATGTAATGTGCGAGATTATATCCTACTGCATGAGTGTCTGGAACCCATAGGTGAGACTTGTAGTGATGAAGCAAGGCAGATAAATAATATGTAAATGCGAATATATGCAGAGCAAAACATGTGGATACATGTAATAAGCCATATTACACTATTAGTCAACCTAAAATAAAAATGAACAAGCACCAGTGGAACTCAACAGACATGGAAGGATATGGATGAATAGTACAGAGAATTGAACCTAAGAATGGAAAACCATTGGAATAGGATGCAACCAATGAAGGCTCCATTGCTAAAGGTATATGAGCTGATGACCTTCTATATCTTTTGACACCTATATGAAAAGACATCTGTTCCCGCCCAGCATGGGTCCAAGCATCACACCATGACCAATGTGCTTGGTGGCTACTTGGATCAGTATCACAAGTCTCCTGAGATAGTACTTCTTGTCAAATAGGTGGATAACCTTACAATAGCAGCAGCTGCTGTATTCAAATCTGCTGGCATTCCAGTAAGCTTGTTTTTACTGTAATTAGAGGTGAAAAATAACTTGCCAACAATTCAGTTACCATTTGAGTCTTGCATGATGGCAACAAAACCTAAGGAGTCAGTGGTTCATTAGCTGATTCAGCCCTCTCAAACTCCATTGACCAACAGTACATTGACTTACCTAAAGTTGCTGATCTTCAGACAAGTGGTGCCAAGATACACCCTCTCCTTCTTGAGGGCACAAGGTGCTGTTATAAGGTCCGAGAAGATAAAGTTTGGAAGGAGAGTGTTTTGACTGCTTCTGCAAAGGTGCAACTTTGAGTCAAGTGCATTTGCAATCAAAAATGTAGAACATCATGGAATGCTCCTCAATCTCATGACTGAATCATGGGACACCTTGCAAAGTGTAGTCACATTGATAAGAAGTTCCAGGATCATGCAACTGAGTTCTTGGTAGGTGTTGCCAAGGCCCTAAATTGTCTATTTTAGATATAACAGTGGAACAGTTGAATGTGAAGGACTCAGTGTAGATACAACAATTCAGATGGTGATTCTGAACAATATGTTGGGTCTTACAGAACCTAGCTGCTATTCGACCCTAAAGGGTTTCTGGACTAGGCTCAAAGCTCAGAGGAGAGAAAATATAATAGGAACTTGCTGACCTCTTAGACTCATAGTAAAACTGGTGAAAATGTGACTTGATTATGTAAGATAAGGTACAAAATAACTATAGGTAAAACAGCCTCTGCAAGCCCAGCCAGAAATCAGTCCCTACATTGGATGATGGAGAAGTCATAATGATGACTCACTATGACAGTGATGACCAGAAGAAGATTACTGACAAGTCAGTAAAATCATGCAGCCCTTTTATCTCCAAGGGGAAGCAGGATCTCAAGGAATGACTCAACCATGCTGTAATGAAGTTTATTGTCTGTTGCAGTATTTCTTCAACAGTCATGGATTTTGAAGAATCAAAGCAGTTACTTTTGGCCCTAAATCCAAACTACTATACAATAAGCTTCACAGCACTTACAAAAAGTCTGATTCTCAAAGAGGTAGCAAAAATCAGTGAAGGTATCAAGGAATATCTCTACATGGCTCATCACCTCACAATTACCTTTGATGGTGACAAAGTATGTCATCCAATATTTCTCTACACTATTCACATTGCAGTCCCTGGTGGTCAAACATTCTGCATAAAGCTTAATGATGCTATGTGCAAGAAACATACAGCAGGATACATACTTACTGCCCTCAACTGAGTGAGTACCTCAATTGAATGCAACATCATCATCTGTCATTCATTCCTAAATTTAAGTAATACACAAAATAGGACCATACAAGTTCAGTGCCACATCTTCAGACAATGCAGGCAATATAAAGAAAGCTTATAGGTTGTTTTGCAAGTGCTATCCTCACATGCTCAATCTTCAGGATCCCTGTCATCTTCTTAACCTTGCCATAAAGGATATATGTCTTCTCCCTGAATTTGCCAAAGTAAGTAGTGAGGCAACATATTTCTGAAAGTTTATTACTGAAAGGATGTTACCAGGTAATTTGTCAAGTGCAAGGAGTTCTTTCATTTATAAGCCACTCAACTTTTGCTGCAAAGCACTTTGAACACCAATGTGCTCAGCTGAACATCAGATGAGGCCTTGAGGGTATAGGTGACACTCGATTTGGTACCCTCTACTAGGCTGCTTTATCAGTCCAGAGAGGAATACCAGCTTTTCAGGTTATTGTCAAGGATGAGAGTCTTGGGATTGAAATTAGAGGTGTGAGTTTGATGCTATTGAGTGTTACTACATTATTACTAATGCTGACAGTAATAGAACTTTAACAGACTTTTTATCCCTAGAGGGCCAAGATACTGCTGTAAGATGAACCTTTCCAAATTCTTGTCTATTGCCAGTCCCTGGGCCAGAGGTTGAAGTGCCTCAAGGGTGCCCAAATCACTGCTGACCATGTGTACTTTATGTTCCTTGGCATAATGTCACAGCATGAAGAGGAATTTCATGAAAATAAACATAGGCTACTCAATAGTACAATGGAATCTACTCACCAGATTGAGAATGGGCATTTAAATGAGCTTATTAATGAGACACCACAGTCTCATGATTTGTATGTAACGACCTTTATACTGAATCTAGGTATGTTTGCTATGATTGTTACACTGTCCTGATCAGATCTGACCATGAGATAGTATACCGAAATGCACCCATTTACAAGCAGGTCAACCCCATGGCAGGCCTGATGTAGAGACTCATGTCTCTCATTGCTGGATATGGCACTTTTCATTAGGGAGTATAGCTTTCTCACACAACACATGTCATGTATGTACTCTTCCTGCACTTTGCAATGTATATGCACATGCACTTTCCCATGCTTGAGCGCCCTATAGCGCCAGCCATCCAGAAGCATCCATCCACTGTCCACCAAGTTCCCTAGTGCATATATTTCCATTTTTCTTATTAGCACATCATTCCACCTTTATTTTTATCATGGACCCTTACCTATAGATATCTTTACATACCTTTACTTGGAAGCACTTTGGCTCCGCACAACAGCGCTTAGGCACACTATATAAGCACCAGCAGTACATACTAGGAGGGGGGACTTACTTTTTACTTCATCTCTCACTTTACCCACCTACTACCTAGAAAGTCATAGTAGAAATCTATTTGTTTATACCTTGCACTCTTATCTCTTAGTATCTAACCATCATTTAAGCTAACTCACTCTTGCTCTCTATTGTTTCTGCATATATGTGCGCGCTTTCCCACACTTCACACTAATATGTGGGGGTGTTCCTATGCCTTGCACACACCTGCACTTTCTTGTGCTTTGCTTCAGCACATACCTCTAGATCTTTGCTGCACTCGCTTCCCCTTTAGGGTTGAATGCACTTGCTATTTCAAGTATAGCAGACTAGGCAATGCACAACCTACAACATTTACAGATACAGCCAGGAACCTTGTTTGCACCTCGCAGTATTGTTGTTTCTATACTAACTCTCATAATTACTAAATCTGTCACTGGTGTCATCACCTGTGCCACAAAACCTCCTCAGGACATGGTATCATGTGCTGCCCTTGCCCTATAAAGGATTTTATGATGTGAGTATGAAGATTCCTATGAGGTTGGAAAGTATCCTGATCCAGCAGGTATGATGAAGCTGCATAATCCTATGCTTGCTGAGTTCAGCCCCATAGATGCACTAGCTTCTTTTTGGACTCAATCCAAAGCCTACATTAAGAGTGAGGACCCATTCAATCAAAAGATAAAAATGAATGAAAGTGCTCCTAGCTGGTGGAAAGCATTCACTGCATTCCGGGTGAAAGTGGATGCCATGTGGCAAGGTAGCTGTAGATAGACTTTCCATATGTGTACAAACACCACATGTATGTTCAAAATCCACCATGCTGTACAAGTTAGACAAGACCATTTTTCCAGGCCCATGTCTAGTGCTGCTTGCACTCCCTCTATGTATGTCTAAGTACCTCTATTCATCTCAGTTGGATGAACTTCACAGTTTTTGGTACTAAATTAGGTTCCTTTTTCAAAGGATGCTAATAAGTGCCTGATTTATTGCATTTGTGCATTGTGGACAATTATGGTTTCCTACTCAATAATAGATTATTTTCTGGAGTTGGTGATGATCACAACAATGACCCCTTTCATTCAATGCCTGCTCTTGCTGAGGTGTCTGATGATGAAGATGACAATGCAGGTGTCAGAGAAATCTCTATATGTTGAAGTTTAGGTTTGAATGACTTGCTCGATCAAAACATGGCTAACCTCCTCTGCCATACAAGTCTTGATGATACAGCTGAAGTATCATCTAATACTTGACTACCTTTACCTTCTCAGGCTGATATGTAACCAACTCCGTCTTCTAATGCTTGCCCTCTGACAGTTCAGCCAACCCATGAAAAATCTTTGTCTCAGCTACCAGAACCCCCACTACCTCTAGATGTTTTTCTCAATAATACAACTCCATATTGGTTTTGAAGGATCATTCTTCTCTTGGTGGCATGACTTAATTTCCACTATCATTTACCCCACCATGCAGCCAACCTTCTTCTCAAGGTTTCAGCATCTATCTTTTATGGACTTGGAGCTTTCACCATCAAAGATAAGCTGGCACAGACATTGAGGACAGCCTTCAATTATTTAGCACTCTCTGATTATTTTTAGGTCCATCCTATGTGTCCCATCTGCATGAGAATCTTCTTCCCTGACTCACTACCTGATTCTCTCTGTACACACTGCAGTGAACCACTTTTCTGAGAGACTCATCAGCAAAATCTTCTGACACAATCCACAGAATATACACGCCCAAAGACAAGTACAAAGGCAAGATTCCAATGTCCTCAAAACCCACTTTCTAATGGAATTGTTTGACTTTTATCCTAAGATGGCATTGAAGCACATCTTGATGCTTGGTGTTCATGCCAAACCACCCCTGGCAAATGCTCATCCATACAAGATGGTGAGGTATGGAAGACATTACAAGGTGCGGATGGGATTTTATTCTTTAATAATAGCCCTGAACATGAGGATGCAGATGAGCTATGAATAGGAATTATGCTTGGCTTTTATGGGTGAGACTTAGAATTGTGCATTAACAGACTATTGACTTTATTTAAGCTTCAACTATCAGTGCAGTAGCAACACTGGATCACACAGCTCTGGTGTGATGTCCAGCTGCATTGCAAACCTGCCAACTCATATGCAGTTTTTCATTGACTTCAGCATCCTTGATAGGTTCTTGTTCATTTCACCATTAGGTATCGCCCCTGAAACTTAATTTTGTATGGTATTACTCCAGGCCTGAAGGAGCTTGATGCCAATCAGCTTCAAGTATTTATGAAGAACTACATTAATGATTTGCACTGCTTTTATGATGAAGGAATCACACTCAAGACACTAAAGTATCCTGATGGCAAGTTGAATTATATCTTCGAGTTCAAACCTTATTCAGCTGCATTTCAGGTTGCTGTATTCATGTGATTCTCATTGCGGTATGCTGTGATCATCCAGCAATGTGTAAGGTTTGTGGATTTGGCAGCCATAGTAAAAAGGAAGGATTCTATTCATGCTGCCACATCCTGCAGTCAGAACTATGAACAAAGGGTGTGATGGAATACAACAGTATGATGGTCTTGCTGTAGATAGCCCTGATTCTTCACTGACTTAACAGGATTCCCTTGATGAGATGGTGAGCAACATAAGAAACATGCTCAGGAGTATGCAAACCTGGAGTCCAAGGAATACAACAAATTTTTCACCAAGCACAGTGCTTGATGGTTTGAACTTGTTTGCTTGCCATATTTTGACCCCATTCACATGACTGTGATCGATCCCATGCACTGTTTTTTGCTTGGTAAGTCATGTCAACATTATGTACTTGTCATAATCTCTAATATATACAATAGGCATCATCAAAACACAATGGTTTAATGCCTGGATCCAGGCAAATGTACTTTGTCAGAGAACCTCCAAGGTAGAATGTGAATTTGATCAAATACATGAACTCTTGTCTACAGTATGTCTTTATCATTGAACTCAAGATGTTTAGATCATTCACTGTCTTATCAGTTTGAGATGCCATCATGGGTCACACATTTACCAGATCAGGTTGGCTATCCTGCTGGTGGTTCACTCATATCTGATGAGTGGAAAGGCCTAGCTCTTGTCTTTTGTCCCATCACTGTGAGTTTCTTTATCAGTCTTCTGAATGATTGACATATGATGATGATGCTCAAGATTTTGTTGATCTGGGAAGAGTGGTACCCAAAGAACATAAAACAGCATGAGAAGGAGAATGAAAGTTTGTTAAGGTCGTACTCTCGTAGGATCGGATCTGAAGGACTTCGGCCTCAGCTTGTGCGCTGTGCCCCTTTCCCAAGTACTGTCCCTTATTTCAAAGTACTAATGACGATGCGTCCAAAGGTCCAGACAAGTATCATAGTATATCCAGTTGTCTTCTAGATATCAGAAATGCGTATAAGGCTAATCCGGACGTATCCGAACTAGAAACTAACAGAGTATAGACTACCCGAAGGTAGAGCTGGAGATGTAGACTATCGGAGTCTATCCGAAGTCTTGGAGGATGACAAGAGTAAGAAGTACTCAAGTCCGGAAGATGGAAAGAGGACAAACTAAGATGATATTCGAACTGAGGTACTACAGGACATTTACACGAGTTTATATACTAGTAGGCATAATGAAAAGATCAGTAAGCAGTATCCGAGGCTATGTAGAAAGCATATGCAAAGGTCAATAATCACGAATCGGAAGTGAGCATAGGTAGATGGATCAGTAATCATACTGGTAATAGATATAGCCGAAACAATGGAAATAAGGAAATACTGAATAGGCTGTGTTTAACGTTAAATGAACAGGAAATGAAATAGGAAGCTTATCTATATCGGAACAGAAGTGGATCTATGCATCGGACCAGATCGGATCTAAGGTCCGAAGTCTGGAAGAGAAGCGTGGATATTATGGGATATGACAAAGTTGGGCAAAGCAAGAGCAAGCACACATTTGAAGACTTACAGCAGGTAAAGTGGTCCAGAATAGAAAGGATGAGGAGCCACCAGCACATCCAAAGGGTATACCATGCACCCCAATGATGCTGAAATTTTGTTGAATCTTGCAGCCACACTCAAGATCATTCTGGGACATAGCATTAATGACACTGAAATTCCATGCACAAAGGAGCTCCTCAACAAGTACCTTTTTAGGTTTCTGGAAGTGAGTAATTTACCTAACCTATAATCAAACACAAAGCTCAAGGATACAAAGATCCACCCAAAGCACATCAAACCATCACACCACTGGGTAACTCACATCTTTGAGCAACTGAAAGATTATGGCCCTGTCTATGGCTTCTGGACTTTTCTTTTTGAATGTCTCAATAAGGTTCTCAGAAGTTACTCAACCAATAACCATGGTGATTGTTATGCACTCAAATAGATCTGTTATGCAGAGCCCTAAGAGGGGTGTTGTCCACTAACATTTGTGACATAACTAGAAGGATCTGGTGTAGTGACTGAGACTGGCAATGTTGAGTTGACAGATATTAGAGATGCACATGTCACATGACTTCTAAGATGGATGTCTTCAAAGTCACCAGGCTCAAAGTAAGGACAGTCTTGTCCAAATGATGAGTGTCGATTGAATAGACTCTAGCATGAAGAGCACTAGAGAAAAGATACTAAGGACTGAAGCTGAGGGGGCTTCAGAGAGAAGTATGTTCCAGGGAAGATCAAGTAGATTCAAGTTAGAGAATCTAGTGCAGAGTGGCTGACTACTTATACTCATTGGAAAGGTTAAGGGCAAGGTTACTGTACAGTAAGTAAGGGCAGAGGAGAGATCAGAAAGGGTATAGGTATGCTGGCAACAGAGACAGATTAGTTGTGAATGGTCAAATGTGGAATGAGACTGAGAAACATTGGAATGATCCAACAGTAAGTGATACAATGCATAGCATGCATGAGTCAGAGGGAAGATAAAATGAGATAAGGAAAGCCACATTGATGGCATGAGCCAAGATGAGTCATAGCCTGAAGGCACATGCACACGTTGGTGTGGAAAAGGGGAGATAAGGGACAGGAATGGTCCTGAGGATCTGGTTAATGGATAGTTGGTAGAGAAGTGCAAGCTGGACGCAGGAGAAGGTGAGGATAAAGGGAAAATGATAGGGGGGCCACATGACCGATGTTACTTGTAACAGTGATGGCAAAATCGAGATTTCATTCTTTTGTGCATTCTTGCATGATACTGAGCTTTGGACCATGGTGATCATTCTTGTTTCATCTCCCTAATTTATGCTTATTATCATCTACAGCTCACAAATTTACTTGCTTGCACATCTGAATCTGATGAACTGCCCTCTGCTGAGGATGCTATTCTATATGAGGCTGTAAAATCCATTATTACAACAAATAGCAACACCTGTAGAACTGTAGCTTCTCTTGCTAGTGAGATTGATGATATTGCACTGCAAGGCATCTTTCATTGGTGTTTTACATATGTTTATTGACCACATTCCTCAGCTGGAACACGCTTTTCATTAAGTCCAGCTGCATCCTCTTTGCTTAACTTAGACCAGCAGAAGTATCTTTTCCACTTCTATCAAACAGCATATCCACATGCTCATATTATCAATGCTATATCATACTCATCATCTTCTCCTAACTTCCTCAGCTCACATACTCAATTTCACAACTATGCAATTGTCGGTGGATGTCATATTGTGGCATCCGATTCTCATATATTTGCACCAAACTCAATCATTCAAGCTAACATCAACAACAAGAGATATGTCAGACAAGTTCACTCAATCATAACACATTGGCAAAAAGGTGTTGGTGTTGATGTTTGCCTTCTAGAAGTCTGTTGGTTCTGAGAGGCTAAAGACTTTGAACATTAGCATTAGACTCACTAGTGAGCTCTCTTTACTGATAGTTGTCACTGACTCACATCTATTAGCCCAGAGTTGGAGATCTACTTCTGGGACTTTGATAAGTTTCTTGACAGCACCAAAGATGGACTGTCTCATTTTATCCCCATCAATTCAATTCTATCACAAGCACACTGTTTGAAAGTTATGCAACATGTTGAGGATCCAAAGATAAACAAACAAGTTGGTAAACCTTTCTGAGTCACAATTGGTCTCACTTGTGTAAGTTTTTGACATTTGCATTTGCGAACCAAGTTCATTTATACACATCATTTAATGTAGGATGTTCAGGTGGTTTAAGAATTACAATGTGAGCAATCAACATCATCTATGACAACATCTGTTGATTTTGAAAGCATTTCAGTCATTGTCAGTTTGGACACCAGTTCTCTCCCTCTCTGCATCAGCCAATTTTTCTCCTGGGTCATCTTCATGTTCATGATT
Source organism: Suillus hirtellus (assembly GCA_016695485.1). NCBI lineage: Eukaryota > Fungi > Basidiomycota > Agaricomycetes > Boletales > Suillaceae > Suillus > Suillus hirtellus. The sequence goes on along the minus strand of MU172317.1, from coordinate 282,692 downwards.
TGCCTCATTGGCCACTCATGTGCCAAATCCCACTAGATCCTTCTTGAGAATGGCCACAGTTGCACTAGGATTATCAGCCATGTATGTCTTGTACCAATTGGTATTGAGCATGAATGGGAATATAGGCAATTGAGGAGGAGCTGGGTTTGTGTTGCCAAGGTTTATACACCTTGTCCATGTTGTGTTGTTCCCCATTTTCTTCTGTTGTTCTCCACATATGTCGTCCAACTTGTCCATGATAATGTTCAACTAAATATATTGCAGGTTAGTTCTAATATTTACTTGTGATGATGGACCTCTTCTGATTGATACACATGCCTTACAACCTCCCAGATAGCAACTCCATCCTTCACTACTGCAGTTGTCAGTTGTGCTGCCTTCTTGAGCTCTTCCTGATGTGTCCATTTTCTTGTCTCATTATCAGTGTCCAGCTGAGTGAGCTTGTTGGACATGAAGTCAGTCTCTAACAACACAGATGGATTGTGTCCCTTATTCTGTTTTTTGAAGAGTTTGACAGTCTTCAAACAGTCATTTTTTCTCTGAAGTTTGTAAGTGGTTATACTACACTTGTGTGGAGATGTTCTGATTGGCAAACCTTGTGCTGGTGCTTATGCTGCTTTGTTCACTGCTTCATAACCTGTCACTTTTTACCTTTTTCTTTATGGGTGTATTCCTCATACTTCCTTTTGTAGTTGCAGAACTTATCCTTTGCAAAAGCTAGCATGTCCACCTTGTTGAACTTCACACCTTTGTGTGTTAAATTGAATGTCTTCTCAGCCTATAAGTTATGGCTTGTAAGTTGCAAGTCATCTACTATGCATAATCAATCATTACTCACAGGCTGCTGTTTACTCCATATGATCCTTATAGCACACTCACAGATTGTCCGATTAGCTGGAGTGCTGACATCTCCAGTGAAATTAAATTTCAGCAGTGCAGGAGTCTCACCACTTTTGTCATTGGTGTCAGACTCTCCATCAGAATCCTCATGATCCTGTGGCTTCCTAATTTCTGATGTGATAATACTGGTGAGGTTGTAGATTGCTATATAGACACAATCCTAAGCACAAGCAGTCCCTTTTCAGTGCATATAACCAGCTATATATCACATGTATACACCTGGAGTTTGGCTCTCATTGTCTTCTGTGTTGGTGTCAACTGACTGATCTTGATGTTCAGAATAAACTTGCTGTCCTTCCTCGGTTTCTTTCTATGCCACTTGGTACCTCCATCTCCCTCATCATCAGCATCACTGTCCTCATCGTTGTGTGGTCACTTGAGGGATTCTTTGAGATTAGGAGCCATTGCAGAACCTGGTTTAATGGTGTAACAACAACAGTCCTGCTGAGTGGCAAGGACAAAGTTGGGTCTAGCTAATGCCTAGCTGTTATGTCTAAACAGACACTTTCAACCCTAAAGGGATTTGCTATTAGATGGATGATGGATATGCATGAATCCAAGAGTGCACGCTAAGCATGGGAAAATAGTGGACAGGTATGCATGAGGTATAGGAATGTATCTGAGGTTATCCAAGGTGCAGAAATGCATGGCCGAAGGTGTGGAAAGTGTAGGAAAGTACTGGAAAATGTGGACAAGGTATAGGGAGGTTAAGGAATAATGTTTCAGAGAGCAAGGGCAAAGGTATATTGCAAGGTAAGGGATCCTAGGTATAGAGAAATGTAAGGGACCTTATAGGGGCTAAAAAGTGCACACTACAAGGGACTACTTCAAAGGTAAACCTATATATTGAGGTATACAGTATGAGGGAAGTGTAGTGAAGTAGTCCTAAGTAATAGGCAACTTATAGTATCTAAAATCCCACTCAGAGTAGGAAGGGATAGGAAATATAGGAAATATGTAAGGACATGTAATAAGGCTGCAACACATTTTACAAGCCTCGAGATAATGAAATTCACATACCAATGGGGTTTGGATGGACTATGGATGGATGAGTGTCATATCCCATGTTCCAGACCTGGACCTATCACACATATCATTTCCAGATATCCAGATCCGGCTGACATCTATCTATGTCCAGATCTGACCTGCATCTAACTTCCATGCCTTATCCCTTTGTATGTTCCTACTCTGGTTAGACTATATCATTTTCTATACCTCACTTTATTTCTACCCTTTATTTCCCTCTGATCTAATCTCCAGGTTCATTTACTATTTTCTGATAGACTAGCATTTGACTTTTCTGTACACTCTGTCAACCGCTTTGTATAGCTTTGGACTTCGCATCTCAGTAGTATATAAATCCTGTAGAATCTATGTACATCCTTAGTTCAAATATTATCTTAGACTCTGCTCATTCCTTCCTCTGCCTGACTTGAGTTATTCTCTCGTCGACCTCCACTCATCTTAGGATTGATTCCTATAGACTTGTCACCTCCGCCTCTACCTTTGGTAGTCCTCCACTATTTCCTTTCTAGTTCAGACTTTGTCTGAATTAGTCTTATCTCTTGTTCCCAAATGTCTGCCAGAATTCCTATGCATCAGACATCAGACTCTGGACATCACCCAACACCCTCTGGACATCGTCTGGTAACCTTTGGACATTATTTGACAGCCCTTGGAAGTTAGGGGCACATACTTAGGTAAGGGGCACAGTGTACAAGCTGAAGCCAAGCCCTTCAGATTTGGCCCTTGAGCACATTCCTAATAATGAGGGACTTTCCTAATGCATTTCTGAGGTATCCAAAGCACAGGAATGCATGTCCAATGTGGCTGATGCATGAGAAAGTGCAGATAAGCAGGTACACTAGGCACAGGAAAAGCGGGTTCAGTTTAGGACAAAGGTGAACAATGATACTAAAACTGATAGTGTCCTATACTCCTTGATACATATATGAAAATACCCTGTTTCTTGCCCAGCACAGGTCTGAGCATCACAATGGGTTTTCCTCAGACTGTTAGAGCTAAGGGTCAATGACCGGTGGAGGAGGTACAACTGGTGGCTGCAGAGGAGGTGCATAGTGCATTGGTAGTATCAAGCTGAGCATTGCTATTGTATTTGGTCCTAGGGCAGAAAAGAACATATGAATGGCCTATATATCTGGCATTCCTCCAGTTTGTGGAGGCAGTGGTATTGGTCCTGGTGGGGTAGGATGCTGCAGACCAGGCTGTCAGTTAATTCTATTGTTTCGCATTAATATTAGCGCAGTGAGGAGAGGAAGGTGATTAAATATATTGATTCAATATATGGATATTTATGTGTGCCATCAGTGCTTCTATACTACCTAGTGTGATGCCATCAGTACACCCACAGCAACTTCTCATTTCAAACCCCCAGTTACTCAAGCTATCTGACCCCTCTGCCCAGGTACTGCAAGAACAGATTGCCCCAGCTAATCAAAGACTCTTACAGCCTAGGTACAACGGTCTGGCTAGGTATGGGAACTCAGACTTTTCAGAGATTGTCATATAGTGCTTTCTTCTGGTAGGCATAGCCCTTGTACAGATCAGTCACAGACATTGACCATAGCTGTGCAGGGCTCAGGTACTCAGACTCAGAATGCAGTGATTGCAGAGAGACAAGTTAGCTAATGTTCTTGCAATAAGTCTGTAAGGTTCCTGTATCCAAGACAAAACTAAATATTTTGACAGCCTCTTGCAATCAAGGCTTTTTCAGTGTCTCCAACATTCATACCAGATGAACACATCATGTCAACAATTAATTGGCTCAACTATCTGTGCCAAAGTAGGCAGGAAATCAGTACTCTTCAAGATTATATTTAAATCTGACAATAGCATTGTTTTGATTCTAATACGAGTAACATTTTTTCCTGTGTTAAGTTCTCAGTCTCATACTAACTACACAGAAACTAAAAACACCATACAAACCTCTCATCAAGTGGCATGATATGGAATCCACTATCCTTGGCAAGCAGTCCACTGAAGATTAGCCTCCTGCTGGTCAAATGCCACCTTCTCCATCTGAAGCAAGGACAGTAGACTCAGACTCAGACTCAGAAGAGTTTGATGATGGTGCAGATTGGTTGGATGGTTTAGCTGCTCTTTCAGAGTTTAGGACAGTGGAGGAAGATTCATTTGTGCTTGCAGCATCCAGTGGTATTGATTTGCATGCACCCTACCTACATGAACTGCTTGATTCAGTTGGAAAACAACCTTTACAATCAGGTTCCACACCAACAAAGAAGGCCACAAAAACCATGTCTCTGTCCATCCCTGACCCTTCTGCTTGGAACAAGTGGAAAGTTGAATAACTCACCTAATTCACTGTAATTCACAGTACATTTGACCTGATTCACCTGTAGAATAGCATTAATTTACAGACATGTTAATTTATGGTAATTCACAGCAGTGAATTTAAAGGCCTCTGGGTGCATTGTAAATTTACCCTGTGAATTTCAGTGTAGAAGAGGAATGGAAAGTGGGGTAATATAGTGGTAGGAGATGTACTCAAGTAGTCCTCAATGAGTGAGATATACATCAACCCAAGGAAATTGCTACTGAGAAGGTTCCTCTAAGTTATAATATATGGAGGGAACACTGAACTGGGCACTTGGTCAAGCCTAGTTAGGCATGCAACAATGAGCAAAGTGCTAGCAAGCAAAGGCAATGTAAAGCATCAATGAGCAATGGTAGGCAACAATAAGCAACAAAGCACGACTCATAATGGAAGTGCACACTGAGTGGAAGTGGTGCATACTGGCAGGTGGTAGAGCACAGTGACTCTTAATAAGTCAGAAAACTAATTGGCAGAGTTTCTAGTAATGTACAGCAGCAGGCACTCATATTATACTTACATACTTTTTAAGGGATATAAAGAAGACTTAGACTTAGAGTCCAATGATGTGTCATATCCCACATTCCGGACCTGGACTTATCACACATATCATTTCCAGATGTCCAGATCCAACCTGTGTCTAACTTCCATGCCTTATCTCTTTGTATATTGTGGGTACAACAATTCAGATAGTCATTCTGAACAATATGTTGGGTCTTGCAGAACCTAGCTGCTATTTGACCCTAAAGGATTTCTAGACTAGGTTTAAGTTCAGAGGAGAGGAAATACTATAGAAACTTGCTGATCTCTCAGACTCATAGTAAAACTGGTAAAAAGGTGACTTGCTTATGTAAGCTAAGGTGCAAACATAACTATAGGTAAAACAGCCTCTGCAAGCCCAGCCAGGAATCAGTCCCTACAGTGGATGCAAGATAATATGTAATATAAGGGTCCATAATGAAAAACATACAAGATATGGCCATAAGCACTGGAGATATGTCAGAACTAACAAAAATATGATAGGAATATGCACCAACAGACCGAAAGAATATGGAATGGATGGATGGAGGACAAGCGACAGAACTAAGGATGCACAACCAAAGCACTTGTGTGCACTTGTGGCTGATGGAGTGCTTAAACATGCTAGGTGGGATACAAGTCACACTATATTGGGAAGTGATTCAGACAATGGGAATTTAGACTCCTGCAAGCCTACAAAGATATTAGTCTCTACATTGGACAGTTCCAAATTGACCATATACTAATTCTAAGTTTGCATCAAAACTTTGGTCATACATTGAACTTTTGTGCCTTAAGGGTTCACTTCTGAATTGGAAGTGCATCTCACTAGTCTTAACCAAGCAGTTGATATAACAAAATCTAAATCTGCCTGTGTGGGTTCAAAACCTACCAAATATTAAATACCCAAGTGATTGCTAGAGTCAAAATTTGTTTCTCTTAGACTGTGCAGGTTTGAAACCTGCCAAGGATAAAGTACATTTTCTATGAAAACACACCTTGAAATTTGCTCATGGTTGGTTTGCTTGCAAGATGATAAAAGTTATGTTTAGCCATGTGGCTATCATAACAAAGTCAAAGTCTGTTTCCATTGGAATGTCACAGTTTGAATCCTGTTGAATATTGCATTTTTTTGTATTAGAGCATACCTTGAATATTTGCTCATAGACAGCATCTCAGATACTGATCTATATGTTTTTTTTTCCTGTTAGAATACACCTCAACATGAACTCATGTGTACTTTCCTGATAGCACCATCACACTGGTGGTATGATTTTATACAATAAAAATGTCAATATTGGCAGGTTTCAAACCTGCACAGTCCAAGAGAAACAGATTTTGACTCTGATGATCACTTAACAATTTCATTTTGACAGGTTTTAAACCCACACAGATAGAATTAGATTCCGTTGTATCAACTGCTGGGCTAAGACCAGTTAGATGCACTACCAATCAGCCCCAGCCCATTCAGAAGTGAATCCTCAAGGTACATTTATCTGCATTTTGTTAGCTCTAACATTAATTTCTAACATTCCCCTTGAGCCCAATCATATGTGATTCTTTCATTGTTAGTTGTCACTCATGATATAGCTGTTAATCATAAGACATCACAAACATCATGGGCCTACCATGGTGGTCTGTCATCAGTAAAAAAAATCAATTATAGTGACCATGCTATTAAAAGAACTGCCTTGAGGATTCACCTTTGATTGACCTTTGATTGGGTTCATTGGAAGTGTATTTAACTGCTCTTAGCTAAGCAGTTGATATGTGTTACGACGGTACATCGTCGTGTGCGAACTCGGGTGGTTCAATCGACAGTGATTGCAAACAAGCAACATCTGGTATGTCGAAGTCGTTGAGATCGCCTCTACAGAAGAGTAGAGGTTGCTAAGTGGACGGAGGTCGACTATGATCACGGGTTACAGGCAGAAGGGTTCTCAAGCCCTTACTGAAGGTACAGATCTGGGAAGGTCTGGTAAACCAAGTATGAATTGGGATACTAGTTCTGGGGTCTGGTCCGAGTAAGACTAAAGTAAGGAACATCTACTTTAGCGTCGTGACTTATATAAGTCTACTCTGTCATATCTAAGCTCAGCTCTAAGCTGGGTTCTAATCTGCTTATCTATCGAGTCAGAGATAACCTGCACGAGGTCGGCCTTCTATCTGCTGTGGCACAGTCCGCAGTCCTTCTATTAGTACACGAGGCAACCATGAGGCTTGCCTTCTATCTTGATAACCATTAATAGACCTTCTAGGTCTATGTCATCATATGGTATCATCGTCATCGGCTCTCCGAGGTTCGCCGATGTTCTGGTCGTCGTCTTGTAAGCATTCCAGAATGCTTACCTAAGCCCGGCATCTTCCGGCTTATCTTCTATTTGTCATAAGGCCTAGTTCGGCCTGTCTTTGTCATCATGGACCCAAGGTCCAGTTCTTCATCGTCATGGGCCTTCGGCCCGTCGTTCTGGTTCGTCACTAGCTTTCCAGGCTAGGTGCGTGTCTTCTTCTACATCGAGCCTGTTGGGCTCAGTACAGTTCCCGTGTTCTATCATTGCCGTGCGGTGGCAGAGGGCAGGTCGGTAGCTGGGGGCTCACGCCAAGGTTACTGTAACAATATGATAGAATCTAAATCTGTCTGTGTGGGTTCAAAACCTGCTAAAGATTGAGTTCCTAAGTGATCACTAGAGTCAAAATCTGTTTCTCTCAAACTGTAACTGTGCAGATTGGAAACCTCCTAATAGTAACATTTTTATTTTTATTCTATGAAATCACACTTTCACATTTCCACATAAATGTATAGCAAGCAAACACTGATAATCTCAAGCTTGATTGACATTGCTTTTGTTTTTATACATTCTTTTCTGTTAAAAAAACTTACCAGAGGTGAATGTGAGTATTTTTGACACAGAGTTTAGTATATAACTAAAGTCTTGATGCAAACTCAGAAGGATAAGTATAAGAATAATCTAATTCTTTCTAAAGGTCTTGACTTGGTTGAAGAAGAAGAGTATATCACACATCAAACTTTCAAGTTTAATTCTAATGACCTAGGGAATGAGAAAAAATAAAAATCTGTTAAGGCTGATGTTGTGCCTTGAGAATTCACCTTTGAATAAGTTCATTGCAAAGATATTCAACTAGTTTTAGCCAAGCAGTTTATGCAACAGAATCTAAATCTGTCTGTGTGATTCAAAACCTGCTTAAGATGAAATTGTACAGTGACCATCAGAGTCAAAATCTGTTTCTCTCGGACTATGCAGGTTTAAAACCTGTCAATGATAAATTTTATTTTCTATAAAAACACACCTGATTTTCTGAGGAACTCATCTTAAATAATCCTAGTCATGTCATTGCCATGACTCTGGTCTGTACACTTTTTGAACTATACACACTCTGAAGGTCTGTCTTTATTAATTCTAAATCTCTCTGAGTATTAGCTACTTCTTTTGAACAAAAATCAACAAAAGACCAGGATAGCTTAAGAGGACCCCACAAAACTCAGCTTCTATCCACCCACTCAGCAAACATTTTTACAGGCTGTGAAGTTAGAGATGCATCTATAGACTATTTTAACACATTCTGTGTCAGAGCATCAAGCCACACTACAACTTGCCCAAGAAGTCATTGATCAAATTAGATAACAGTAAGTAGATTCCTCACATCAACTTACCCCTTCACAAACCTCATTGTTTTTAGGCTATTTTCCACAGTACTGGACACAAATGGCATAGCTGGTAAGAATATCATTCATAGACAAACAATATGCTTATATTTTCATTGTCAGCTCTGCAATGATTTATTTACATTCTGCATGGAGTTGAAGAAAGTCATTGTATCTATTGTGAAAACATCCTATGGCATCTTCCCAAAGAGCACTGTGGCATACAAGGAAGAGATACAAAAATGTGTTACTTTGAATGTCATTAAGCTACTGAAAACCAGTGATTATCTTCATAGTCCTAATTCATCTGATGTATTATTGCTCATTTACTCCTCCCAAGGTGGTCACTCACTATTGGTTTTATAGGGCAGATGGAAGAATTTTGTCTTACAAGCTCTCAAGGATAGCTGCCTTGAATTTTATAACAGCAATAGCAAGAAGGCCCTCAAGAATACAGAAGAATCTCAATGTTCAATACCTGTCAATGGGCTGCTTCTTGTGGCCATGATGGTATATTTAATTTTTTTCATTTTTTTGTCACTGATGGGTCAGCAGATAAAGGGTGTCATCACTGGATTTCACAAGACCAGCACCAACAAAGTCCCTGACCTCTCCACAAATAAATGTAGGGCTGACTTCAACTCATTGCACAAGTCAGTAGACAACCTCATTGATAATTCCAAACATAGTAGGGAAATAAAAGAGATGCTGGAGGAGTGGGCTATGACTGGGATAGGTGACCACTATTTTAATGATGACAATGCAGGAGATAGTGATATGGAGGATATTAATGTCATCCTATAATATAGCATACTCTCATTCATTGCTGTGTAGTTTATGACAATCAGGACAGTTGGTGCATCCCTTAGCCTGTTCAGTGTACAGTGAGCTACATAAGTTTTACAATATTATGTCTTGTCTATACAACATGTTTTGCCTACACAGTATGTCTCACCTATACAGCATGTCTCATCTACACAGTCTGTGTTATCTGTACAAAGGCACAGATTGTAATGCCTTGTGAGACCTTGTGACAAAACTGTACAGGAGGGACTTCCTTGTGTGACTGTGGTGCTTGTACAACTCTGTACAACCTCATACAAGCACCACCTAGTTTGCTGATGTGTAACACTTTGGGCAGATTGTCATGTCTGGGGCTTATTTCTTTCATCACAGATGATCCTAACAAGCATGTGCCCCAGATAAATTTGTTTTAGTATTCTCTAATCATGTATAACTGTCTCACAATATTATAGAATTTGTTGTGGATATTTGACCTGTAGAGTGAGCCTTCTATGCCTTTTGCATTAATAAGTTGCCCATGGGACAAGATCTACTTCAATTTTCTTCAAAACAAAAAATGGCAGTATGTATTATGTTTTGGGAATCCAGATCTATCATGGATAAGGATTCCATGCAGAATGTGTGTGCTAGAGTTAATGTGCAGACTCTTGGGACACAACACACAGACTTGTGGGACCATCTAGTAGCTGTAGGACAAGGTTTGATGGCACTCAGCGGTGCTTGAACCAAGTGAACTCGAACTTTTAGACTTGAGCAGCCCTATCAAGGCTGCTCACATGGCTCTGTTTGTGCTGAACGAAATAGTCATACAACATTAAGTACACAACTATAAACGTCAAACCAGAAGCCACCAGAATCGATGCCAGGATAACAAAACGTACTTGTTTCACATGAGTACTACATTCTCTTAAGTGCCAGGATCACATTCACAACTTCTAGTACAAGTTACAGAACTTCGTGCTGCCACAGATCTAATTCACCGCTTCGGATGTACTAGGGACGAAGCTCATCAGCTTATCGCCGTTCGCAAGCCACCACTTTTCCGTCTCCTCATCCGCGTCGTATCCATATTGGATGTCACTCTTTGTCTTATCAGCCCACTGATTCGCATTGCCCTCTAGCACAAGCGTGCTCTTCTCGCCGCGCGCAACGCGCAAAGCGTCCTCCATTGCCGCACGCATTTGGTTATCGCGTTCTTCTTGCTCTGGCCCGTCGGGGTGGTGGAAAATGTACCGGTTTAGATTTGAGGACACCTGTGTCGCAGTGGCACGTTCGTACCGAAGAGACTGGTAAGCATAGAGCAGCGGCGTAATCTGCGAACGATCCGAGCAGTGCGAGAATAGGTTGCCTAAGACGGCAGCATCTTCAATCTAGAACTCTGATATTAGCACTTGTTTTACTGTCAACGCTTCTTCTTACCGCCATGGCTGACCCTTGTGCACGGTAAGGCTATAGGAATATGACACTCAGCATGCGTTATTTCGATCGAGAATTCGCACAAACCAGCATTGGGTGGCATGAGTCGCCCAACAAGGCCAATTTGCCATCCTTGTGAATCCACGAAGGCAATGGGTCTCGGACCATCAACTTCCAATCGAGCGTTGACGGAATAAGCGCTAGAAGCTTTTGTATACTGCGTCCAGTGTTACCAGTTAGCATGAGCACAATGAGTGTATCAAAATGGAGTCACTGACACAATGTTCCACCCTTGGTAGCACTCTCTCATTCGTTCTACATTACCTCCCTCAGTCCACGATTCCACACCCCCTTCGGTTTCATCAGGGTGCATCATGACGAGGTTATATTCTTTCTTGGCACGCTGTGGCACTCCCATTAGCTCCCATTGTCGACTATGTTGATCGAACTGCTTACAATATTATAACCAACGATATGACCTCTAGGGCCCATCCAAATGATCGATTCCGTCTTCTCCACCAGTGATTTCAGGTCATCATCCTGCAGGAGTTTCTCGGTCGGGATGAGGGCTCTGTAAGCAGAGTCTCCAGTAGCCATGGGTGCATCGGGCCCGCCGACGACATACTGCCGAGTGATACTTTTGACTCCGTCAGCGCCAATGAGTACGTCAGCAGATACAATCTCCCCAGATGCAAGCGTCACACTAGGTTTTGACGGGTCCACGGATACAACACGACAACCTACACGTATGTTACAGTATGGTTCAACCGCCACATAGAGCATACGGTGAAAATCGGCTCGCTGATTCAATCTGATCAGGCAAAATCAGTGCATCAGGGGAGAGCACTCAACATGTACGTGGTAATAAGGGGAACCGTATTCCTTCACGAACGTCTCCCCAAATGGCGTGAACCCCACGACCTCATCATTCTCCCCTGGAGAACATCAATCAAGAACACCAGGACATTTAATCGTAACTCACATCGTCTAATGCTCAGATTATGCGGTTTGACACCAAGCTCTTCGAGATGTGGGCCGAGACCCCAGCGCTTTAAGAGGCGCGAGACGTTAGGGCTGGCTTGAATGCCGGCGCCCACGTCACTGATGGCGAACGCTGCTTCAAGAATGGTAACTTTGTGACCTGCCTGTGCGAGGCAGTATGCAGCAGCGAGACCTCCCAGACCGCATCCTATGACTATAATGTCGAGAGGTAGGGAAGCTCGCCTTCCTTTGTATAGATGGTCGGACTGGTGGGTCGTGTCGGCCTGAGACGTCCAGAAGGTCAGTACATAGTCTCGTGTTGATCGGTCTCACATCGTCACTAACTATTTGAGGTTCTCTGGTGTCCATATCACACAAGGGCTGGAAGGACCAAGAAATGATGGATGGCTGGACTGTGTGAGTGGACGATTGATATAGGCTGTAAAGGAGGATTTACTATTTTGCCGCCTTATACTTATCGTCACTGAGTCGGTTCCCTCTGATGTAGACTATTAAATATTGAAATCAGGTCATATCGATCCAATGATTATCAAGGTTTCGGGTCAGTCTTCGCTGACTAGTCGTTTCTCAAGTTCCCTTCGTAGATTTGGTCTCTTGGATTGGAAGCAAGAGTGCCGTCTTACTTGAGCACTGGCTCTTTGATTTAGAAGCAGTGACTTACGATAGTTTCGCAGTCGCGGGCCCAGCTTCCTTCAAGTTGAAATTTGACGTCGCCGCTGCCGTGATCAAAGTATTGTAGCAGTACCTTGCTAAGTGACACAGCTCTTGTAAGTTTATTTCAATTACTTTATTATTTATTATCTTTAAATCAATTTGGCGTGCCTGTGCAACAAGAGCCGCTCCGATTTGACCTGATTGGATATAAAGTGGGATGCATGTCGTCGAGAAGTTCATTAAACGTTCGCGTCGCATGTAATACTGTCGTGATTCCACACAGCCAAGCCAAAGTAAAACCTCAACTTGAGCCGAGAGATGATCCTGTCCAATTTGTTTCTAATGTTCGCCACAGATTGCGATTGTGACAGTTAAGAACAATTCTACAGGTTATAAGCCACTTGCGAAACAGACACTCTAAGTTCTAACTATCAGAGCCCATCATGCATCAGGGACAGCGTACATAATTAAATTAGAATAGGGACGCTTACACCTGGGAGCTTACGATGCTTATCTGCAACTTGGCTGATATCGAATGTTATATATACGTCCATAGTCAAAGTGCCGTCGAGCGCTTATCTGCCATGGATGATCGACTATCCGAGTCTCGTTAATGAAGGATCCGCTGGAAAGCAGTAACGGCAGAAAGGCGTTCAAACATCCAGTCAGATGCGCAATAGCAGAACCAAAAGTCTTGGAAACATCTGATGTCTTGTCGGGGAAGACTGATGGCCTCATCCTCAGAAAATGGACGCTCTGGGTCCGTGTCAGTCGCTTGGCTGAATTCGGTTAGTGGTTTATTACTGGAAAAGGCCGAGCTGCGCCGGCAGTACCCTTGTTCCGCAAGTGGTGCGACACATTTTCGAGAAAGGCATGAAATGTATGTGGATCATCTCATCAAACATGAATATCAAATGATCGCATAAGAATAACATAAGTAGTAACACAAATGATATGAGGATACAGGAGGGTCACTATACCGATGGCGACAGGAGAAGCTGGGTAAAACGAGCTGGGGCCTCTCGGCAGGGCCTGCCCTCCCAACGATGGCGACGGAGTGGCTTGCAAGGATGTTGTTGTACGTCTTGAGGAATTGAGGTAGAAGATACCGACGAAGGCGGGAGAAGCTTGCATAACATGCTGGGGGTTTTGAGCATCTAGGACCAGACTCCTAACGAGAATGGATGAGTCCGTGAGGGGTGGCTCTATGGAGAGTCCGGTGGCTTTCGTCCGAGTCTTCTATTCAAGTAACAGTAAATTAGATTTAGCGACCAATTCATCAGTCCGTGACAGACCTGCCCTAAGACGGTCCATTAACCAGACCTTCTGCGCAACTCGAGATTCGACTCCAGAGGACTACGAGTACTGCATTCTTCAAGTTGCTCCGAGTCGGTGAGTCAGCAAATGAACAGTACATACCAGACATACCACTAGTTCGCATTGACGTTTGACGATGAGTGGGCGTAGGTTTTTACACAGCCGTTCCCATCGCTGAACGACCACCTCTAAATCGACTCATGTCATCATAGAACAATTCTATTGCATACAAGCTCGTGACTGGCACGCGCGTCGGATGTCTCAGAATCGAGGCACGATTTAAACACAACCAACAATAAACCTAAATGCTAAAAAAAACCAACACGACATTAGAAAGAAAAGGAATCAAAGACGGGTCCAATGCCACAGATTCGACTCACATGCACGAATGCCGATTCCGCGGGAGGATTTCTGACATCAGTAGAGCCCGGTGGCATCAGACGGAGTGGCGTTTGATACCGATATTCAATATCACGAGGATTTGGAGTGGGCATGGATTAAGTATATATAGCTAGCCTAGCGTCACACGTAAAATGGACACATGGACAGCCATGGACAAGGACTTGAACTTTCCGGCTGTGATGTTCTGCCCTAAAAATTTTTAAATGGAGTCGTGGGTTTGACTTGGTTCGCAACTGAGCGACTGCTTACATAAATATACACGAGATAAGATTAAAATTAAAATTACTGTGAATTTGTCATGTTGCATTGTTACATTGTTACACTTGTAAAAAAAAAAAGATGTTAAAAGAATATTGTGAAGATTCTAAATGAAGATTCTAAATGTTACAGGTCGGCTGCTCAAGCGCTCAATAAGTACAGTACCAGTGGGATAGAGCTGCAGAGCTAAAAAGCCACCAGATTCTCGTGTATCAGCGGGATAGTCCAGAACAGACAATACAAATAAACAAAAGACCCCTATGCAGTTAGTGATCGCGATTTGCAGAAGACATGACTCTTGGCTTGAGTTCGATTGAAGGAGCAAGGGCCATAAGCCTTTTCCCGTTCACGAGCCACCACTTTTCTGCCTCCTCATCCGCATCGTATCCAAATTGGATGTCGCTCTTCGTCTTATCGGCCCATTGATTCGAATTGCCTGTTAGTGTGTATGTGCTCTTCTCGCCACGTGCAACACGCAAAGCGTCCTCCTTGGCCGCGCGCATCTCACGGTCACGCTCCTCTTGTTCCGGCCCGTCGGGTTTGTGGAATATGAACCGGTTTAGACTTGAGGACCTCTGTGTCGCGGTAGCACGGTGATACCGGATAGACTGGTAGGCATAGAGTAGTGGCGCAATCTGCGAACGGTCCGAGCAGTGCGAGAATAGGTTGCCCAGGACGGCAGCGTCTTCAATCTAGACAACTCTGATATTAGCACTCGTTGTACTGTCAACGCTCCTCCTTACCGCCATGGCTGACCCTTGTGCACGGTAAGGCTATAGAGATACTACATTCAGCATGCGCTATTTTGATCGAGAATTCATACAAACCAGCATTGGGTGGCATGAGTCGCCCAACAAGGCCAACTTGCCATCCTTGTGAACCCACGAAGGCAGTGGGTCTCGGTCCATCAACCTCCAATTGAGCGTCGACGGAACAAGTGCCAGAAGCTTTTGAACACTGCGTCCCGCCATCATTCAGTACGAGCACAAGGCGGCGATTAAAACAGAGTCACTAACGTGGTATTCCATCCCTTGTAGGTTTCTATCATTTTGTCCACATTACCTTCAGCAGTCCATGATTCTATGCCCCCTTCAGTATCATCAGGGTGCATCATGACGAGGTTGAATTCTTTCTTGGCGCGCTACACAGCCCTCGCATTAGCTTCATTGTTGACCGTGTTAAGCGAACAGTCGGCTTACAATAGTATAGCCGACAATGTGACCCCCGGGGCCCATCCATATATTCGATTCCATCTTCTCCACCAATGGTCTCAGGTCGTCATCCTGTAGGAGTTTCTCAGCCGGGATGAGGGCCCTGTAAGCAGCATCTCCAGTAGCCCTGGGTTTATCAGGTCCGCCAACAACATACTCCCGAGTAACGCTTTTGACTCCGTCGGCGCCAATGAGTAAGTCGGCATATATGATCTCCCCGGATGCAAGCGTCACACTAGGTTTCGATGGGTCCACGGATACAACGCGACTATTAACACGGATGTTACAGTGTGGCTCAGCGGCTTCGTAGAGCACGCGGTGGAAATCAGCTCGCTATTCTGGCTTCGTCAGAAAGAATAGGTGCAATATGGAGAGGACTAACATGTAAGAGGTAGAAAGGAAACCCGTATTCCTTATCGATCAAATCTCCAAGGGGTGTCCACCCTACGACCTCATCGTTGCTCCCTGGAGATTGGCATCAAGCAAGAGTGTCAGAACACTTCGACGTAACTCACATCGTTTAAGGCTTAACGCCTGGATTTTGACACCAATTTCTTGAAGCTGTGGGCCGAGACCCCAACGCATCAAGAGACGCGAGACATTGGGGCTGGATTGGATACCAGCGCCTACGTCACCGATGGCTGACGCTGCTTCGAGGATGGTGATGTTGTGGCCTGCCTGTGCGAGGCAATATGCAGCAGCGAGGCCTCCCAAACCACATCCTATGACTACGATGTTGAGGGGCAGCGAAGCTCGCCTTCCTTTGTATAGATGGTCCGGCTGAGTCGAGCCAGCCTGAGGTATCCAGAAGGTCAGCACATAGTTCCGTTTTGATAGGGCCCACATCAATACTAACTGTTTCAGATTGCTGTGCGTTCATTGTATCACTCAAAGAGCAGGACTTCGATATGACAGAGTGGAGATGATAGAGGGGACTGAAAGTGATTGATGGTTGATGTGGATGGACTATTGATATAGGCTGCTAAGGAGAATCGGAACGTACCTTATTTTGTCGTATCGATCCAATCATCAGGAGTTCCGCGCCCAAATCCATCACTGGCTAGTCGTTTTCTCTCCCCGTGGGTTCTGAGTCCTGAATTGGAATCAGGAGCAGTCTCTTACTTGAAGATGTCAGCACCAGTCCTTTGAGCCAGGGGTAAAACAAATCATCCTTCCGTAGTTACTGGCCAAGATTGACTTCCGGGCGGCCGCTGCCATAAAGATCCATCACTCAAAGCATCTTGACAGTCAGGGCTTGGTCTGTGTCTACATGATTCGTTATCCGATAATCTCGACTTGTATGTCATGGGACGCACATGATGTTATTAAAATTGTCGAGTAAGTTTGTCAAAATGTTTATCCAAATTCTCATGCACATGAGCTTCCACAGAGAACCCGGGAGGTTTAACTCAGAGTCAGAATGCTTGCAAAAGACGACATAATAGGGGTGGGTAAGACAAGACGGCAGCAGTATGGTTGCCGGACTGTTAGGTATCCAATCAGTAAACCCATTCTCGACGAAAGGTAACGCAAAGGGACACTGCAAGGAAGAATGAATTAATGCAGTAAACATTTAGAATGGGAGACTCCGGGCGACTATAACAGGCTTATGGAAGGATAAGCCTAGCTTGTATATTCACTGTTCTGAATAATGACAAGCGTGGGCATGTGTGACTCATAGGTACAGTAAGGACTGTGCCACGGTCACAGGTTGCAGCCTCGGCCTCCGGGCAACCTATGCATGGCGTATAGCGTAGGAGATAAGTTTGAATGTTGGAATGAGCTGCCCAAGAGGTCACTACACTCATCCTGATTTAGGACTCCTGTCAAATGCTATTCTCGATGGGTAGGCACCATCGGACGTACGAGTAACTCGGGGATAGATGATGTCAAGAAAATTGAACATAGATGAGCGTGAACAACTTGTAGATATTTTTCCCTGTAGCTGATGCATGGCGAATTTAGAAGCTCGTCAGTATTAGTCTACCGCACCATCCAGGTCACAAACCTTGAGTCTTAACTGCGACAACATTCATTGGACAAATTTATCCTTCCAGGGGCAGGGTGAAGCAGAGATATCTTCGCGTAAGAGACAACTATCTTCTTTCTGTGACGGTCTGCCTAGGGGGAAGACTACCTTCATATAAGTTACGTGAAACACACAACTTGAACTTGCACTGATAGGCCACCCTGTTAGGCTCCTCCATGAAAGCGCGGATGCCTGATCGCAGTCTCTTGAAGATGCCGCCCAAATAGTCATTTTGGACGTCGAGTGCCTACAAACTCAATGCCACTCACTGATTGACTGAGCTCGAATTCCTTTTTCCAAATGCTTGCGTGAATCAACCAATCATTCTTTGACTATTACATATCCGTACCAAAGGCATAGATATGGTATCTGATCGAGTCGTGATACGGGTACTCGAGTCAAGGTTTCATGCATACCCACATGCAGGGTCATGGAAACAAGTTTGGTGACCGCAGGTGGAGAAAGTTTGAGTTAGTGCCACAGGCACCTGATTATCGGGATTAAGTGAGTTGCCTAAGTTCTACGAGTCGTGGAGATAAGTTTGGGTCAAGCAAGTTTGAGTTGGTTCAGTAGACACGGTATGACACCTGGGTCCTGAATATTCCTGAATCATTACCCGTATTTAGTTTTAGACCTGCTTACATGAGCGCACTACGTAGGTGCCAATTCAGTTGCTACCCACGAACCGTCCTTGCAAATATTGCTACAATGTTGGATTGATCGGAGGGCAAGTTCTACATAATCTGAGGAACTAATATTAATTGCGTTTGTATTGGCTTAGATATCGTAGTGAGGTTTTTTCGTAGAAGCATGCACTCCCTGAAATCGAATCGCCTGGGAACACGAAACATTGTATTACTGCATTTCGTCGCACCTGCTTCCGGGACATTGGCTGGTCATGCAAGCATGTGCATGAAGTTCCGGTCCGTTACGCGCAATGCAATGCCTGACATTTGGAGTTATCGCCAGCACCGCTAAAGCTAAGTTGGTGAGCAACGTGTCTTATCGTTGATCTGAGTGCTCTCTATTCGGCTATTCCATTCAGGCGGATTGCGATGGGTACGACGTAGCACAGGTCTCGGATGGGTCCTCCATGATGGCAAGAGCTCGGGTCAAGTTGTATCAGCACAACAGATCGCCTAAGAGTTGCATAGCACTTACTGCAATCGAGTGATGGAGCCACGGTTGACTGCTGGTAGCGTATAATCTTCAACGACATCGTTGTCCGTGACTGTGGGCATCGCATTGTCAAAACGTTTTGGCGTCGTCGAATTATTGCAGCGTGTCGCGTAACATACTGTCGTCAACGCACACAACACAATCTTACATTACTCCATCAATCTCTCGATGACTTAACATTGAAATGGTGAAATATGATCTTAGCATACCCTACAATATTTGAGGACATGTGATAATGTACAGATGCTTAATTTCGACCGCTATTTTCCTGCGTATGAGCGCAAGGCGGTGTGGAACAGATGATCTTTGTTAGCAAGGACGAAGAGCCGTTCGACCGCTGCTTTCGGCTCAGGATTGGCAACCATTTCCCAATGAGCCTGGAAATTCACGACAGCATTAGTACGTGCAAAACCATGATAATATCAAAGTCTACCTCAACGCTCGACCAGCCGCCAACAAGAATAATTGCATTCTCATCCTCCAGCGTAGGACCAAATATGAGCTTCTTCTCGGTCAAGTCTGAGAGCTTATTGAGGATGTCGAACACCTCTGCACGATGGCTGGGATCTTTGAGCGTGATGAGGAGGACCTCCGTGACAGGCTGCTGGAATGTGGGATAATCGTTGAAAATGACATGATACATCTTGAATGAGCCCCCAATGGCGGGTTTCAAAGCTTCGAGAAGAGGACCGTAAGAGGAAGTAGTCATGAACGCTTGATGGTGCGCCAGGCTATCCCAGTCTAAAGCCAGAACATGATGGGTTCCCTTTCAATGACTAGCAAAATGCATGACACGTACTGAGGAAGATATACCCTGTAGCTGGATTCTCGATCTGTAGCCCGGAGTGGACGGGCCTGTGGTGATAACAGCATGATTATGGTGTCCAATAGGTAATATCCACCAGTAAGAGAACCATACGCACTTGTGGACACCATCAGCCTTTGAAACTATGTCGAATGCAGGACGTAGAAACGAGACGTCCTCACGAAACTTCTCTGATGTGTCGAAGATGATGATTTCAGTCGTTGGGATAGTAGACATGGCTGCGGGAGAATTTCTGAAAGAGCCCCTTACAACATCCCCTAAATATATAGTCGGACTCTGGATGTGTCGGAAAAAAACTATATAGTTAATTCGCTGCGGTGACAACAAGCTGACGTGTGGGAAGAGGCTGTAGCTAGAGGGAAGAGCAGTACATACTAGCACTAGTTGAGATTAGCTTGGTATGTAGTTGAACGGTTGATATCGAATGGAATAGCGTGATAACGAGTGTGGCTAATGCCTGGATTGAAAATTAGCTGGCCCAGGAAATCACGAAGCGGTTCGTGAGTAGTATTGTGGGCAAAACTATTTTGAAGCAGCTTAGGACTGCCAACTGACAAAATTCCTCGGCGGAACCATGTTCTGTCGGGTGGTAGAATTTGCTATTTTGATGTGAGACTACTAGATAGCGAGAGCACCACCAGCACTCACTCTACACTGTAAGGCTCCTCGGTATCTGGCTTCAAGTTGACTGGTAACAATCAGAAAGAGGTCGATTTAGACCTGTCAGAATGACAGAACAGTACTGTTGTGTCAGTACGTGCGTGGGAACTGTGCATTTATCCTGTGATTACCAAGGCTGTGGCACTAGTCCCAACCACACGGTGGTTTCGCGCTCTCCCTTCCGTCCCATTCGCTTTCCAGTCCAAGGAGAATTCTCCGTGCATCGTTATTTTCCCACTACAAATGTCTTCTAGTCGAGCGAACTCAACTTTAAAATCAGTCTCAAGCCACTTGGCAGTCACGGTATCCTCGGTAGTAAAGCCGGCTTCATAAACCTACTTTCGACAAGGGAATTGAGAGGACGGCCTCCAGACTTGGACATCGTAAAGAACCTGTAGTTCTACCGCATTCTATCCAGGAGATTCCCGCCATGTGGCAGAATGGCAGGGCTCTGCCCACAACTCTATTCGTGAATCCGACAGACAGTGATCCAAGGCTCAAGCCAATGATTACATCAATGAGCACAGATGTCATCAATATCGGTGCGTTTACTAATTTTCAGGCTCAATACACAAGTATGTGTGAGATACTGAGCAATATTAATTTTATACGAACAGCATACTCGTGACCAGCATGTCTATCAACACAGTACGAGCAGGTCACCAGTCTGCGAAAACAGGGCATACGTGCGTGTTACTTAACTAAAGGCTGCTATTTGGAATTTCAGATCCTATCCATTCGAACATGTGGGAGGAGAACGTACACCTCACAGGTAAGGACAGTCAGTGCTCTGCGGTTACCATACGGATTTAACAGATCCATCAGATTCAGAGTTTTTGAGCTTCATCGATGCATCTTCTGCTCAGCCGCAACTTCGCATATGCCACCACTGACCAGTGATCATATAAATGACGACCAAATGATCGAACAAAGCTGAAAATATTCAAATTGTACAATACTATAATACAAACTCCTGGCACGTCATCGATCGATATGTCGAGTCGCACAGATGTACCAGGTTTACACGAGCGGACCTATCCGAGAAGTTGAAGGGTCGTCTAATAAGTCACTCGGGCACCGGGGCAACTGGCTATCGCACAGTTGTGCGGCTTAGATAACAGTTTGCGCCAGCACTATGAATGTGATGCGATGTAGCGGAAACGCCGGATGGACCCAGTGCGCAGTAATTTGTGACTGCGATCATTCAGCGACTCTCCGAGCTAACGAGCGAGTCGCGGCAGTCCAGGAATTTCGGGTCCTGGGAGCTTGATCATGAAATGAATGCAACAATATCACAATAGCGTTCGTTATGTAAGTTCATGCATCATGCATGATCTTTGCGTGGCCTTTATGCACTAGGCGCCCTCACCGGCGTTGATCTTGCTCGAATGAGCTACCATTGATAATCCTAATAGCGCCGCATGTGCTATGTGCCGACACCTGCTACCATTTTGTTTTGAAACAACGAGTGCCTTCCTTCTATTGGTCTGCCTACGACCAAAGATAACAGTCTCCTACATGGGTCATCATTGGTGCACGGAGTATACCGGCCTCCCATTGTCCTATATGGTTTGAGGCGTCATGGTTGATCGGTCATAGGACGATCTGCTGCAAAAGCCATTCACATATCTGACTTAAAGAGATGCATACTAGCAGCATATCACCGGCCTGACCTGCAAGTGCAAGCAAGCTATGATTACAATTATGGGGTATGGAATTGATGTCGAGACGGCGTTATGTAGGTTATTCCTGCTAATGCTCACACTTTCATTCGCTGAAGCACTAAAGCCGAGGTGACTTGGCGGACACATGTACAGATCGCTTTGTGTCAGCCAGCTTCTCGAATTTCAAAGTTTGATATAGATCATATCAATTTACTGCGTCACCCCTCTATCTAATCTGGACTTTTACCCCACACTCTGATACCGAGTCGGGGCTTATAAGGTCTGGGTATACTTTCCAGATCGTTGTAATGCCTTCCCTCACTGACGAGAAGTTTGTGATACAGAAACTTATAACATAGTATTACATGCTTTGAATTCGACTCCAGTATCCTCAAGAGCCAAACCCTACTTTCCCGCGAAAGAGGTGAAGCTGGTGTGGAATAGATGGTCCTTGTTGGCAAGAGTGTATAATCGTTCAAGCGCAGCTTTCGTCTCAGGCTTAGCAACCGCCTCCCAATGAGCCTAGAAGTCGACGGCATCAGTATGTCTAAAATTGTGACAATCTCGGCGCATGCCTCAACGCTCCGCCAACCAGCAACGAAAATAATCACGTTCTTATCTTCCAGCGTAGGACCAAAAACGGCCATCTTCTTGGTCGAGTCCGAGAGCTTGGTGAGGATATCCAATACCTCTGTGCGGTTACTGGGGTTCTTAATGGTAAGGAGGAGAACTTCCGTGACAGGCTGCTTGACTGCGACGGGCTGAGCATTAAAAATCACATGGTACATCTTCGACCAGCCCCCATATGCAGGTTTCAGAGCTTCGAGCAGGTTCGGGTACGAGGGGGAAGCCAGCATCGCTTGATGGTTTGCTAGGCTATCCCAGTCTGAAGCAAGGGAGTTATTTCAGGACTAATGAAATATGTAAAACATACTCATGAAGACATAGCCTTTAGCAGGATTCTCGATCTGGATTCCAACGTAGGCAGGCCTGTTGCAATAATAGTATGATCAAGGCGCTTGTATCACCGGTGATATATTCCACCAAAAGGGCAATACGCACATCTGGATACCATTAGACTTTGAAACTAGCTCGAATGCAGGTTTCAAAATCGAGCGATCCTTACGAATCGCTTCTGTAGTATCGAAAATGACGAGTTCGCTAGTTGGGATAGGCATGGATGCGAGTGAAGCTTTGGGGATAAGTGATCTTTACAACAGTCCTTAGGTATAAATACCTTGGTCAATCAATTTCAAACTTTCTTTGGACTTGTGTTATCCAGGGTGATATCATCGGACAAAGTCTCATGATAGCTCAGCAGTGCGGACGGCTCTTGGACACCACTTTTAATAACTCGGTCCGTGTGAGAATGACAAAGATATCATCAACAGGTGATCAGCGAAGACAGCATACAAGCGAGACGCTGCTAAGCAAACTACATCCATTGCACCCGCGGCAGTCAGCTGTCCCCGAGTACATGGCTCTGTCAACTTGAGTAGGGAAATGCCAGGGAGACGGAATGACAACAGTATCGATCCAGTAAAGCTCTTATCAGGGGGATACTGATGAGCCTGAACTCTTGTAACAGCTCGCCCTTCTGAATTTAGAACACCCCATACCTTCAACTATCCGATTCAGAGGGAATTTACTATCCGATCAGCTGCTATCCGTATTCATGGATAACAGATTCAGGGCTTGGTCGTGAAGTAGGGTCTCCACCCCGGGCCAGCGGCCGTAGGTTATAAACAACCGAGACAAAGAGTCAGATCAGTGTTGAGAAAGCTAGTTTAGGTGTACACGCGACTCACATAAATACTGTAAAACCCCGGTTCATTCATTCCAGCCAGAAAATTGCTCGACTGAAGCCACAAACCTTGACACCAGTCTGAAAAGCCAAAACATTCGTTGGTTTAATCACATTATGCGTGCAGAATTTCGAAACTTCCGCCATTGAATAGACAGTGATCTGGCATGTGCAGGGCTTAGAAACTTCTACGATTGAATAGACGGTGATTCCGTGCAGCGTGTACGATCACCGGAATCCGTCGCGGACGGAAGACCCACAAGAACGATATCAGTAAGTGCTAGAAGAGTGATGTTATCAATAAGGACGGTAATGAAGATAATGACTAACCGAGGCCCATAAGGGCAGCCGACAACCCTAATACTGGGCTCTGATAATCACATGCTGAGATCGTCGGTCAGCTCGCCGACCTCCGTGGTGACCAGATCTTCGGTTATGGCGACTTTGGCCAAGCGTTGATTGACGCCTGCATCGATATCTTCTGTTGCTTGCGCTTTTTGTACAGTTCTGTCATGATATCAGCATGCCATTCTCGAAAGAGAAGAACGAAGAACATCATGTCATGGTTTAGTCGTAAGAATCAAGATGACAGCTCGGTCCGGAGCTTGCCGAAGAACTGCGAGCGAGTAGCCCCAAAAATGTTCATCCACTTTCAGAAAGCTCGTTGTCCCGGCAGGTTACCATGATATCATAGTGATATGTTATAGCTGTTCTCATAAGTGGCGACGCTGGCGCTGGAGGGACTGAGTAGTCAAGGCAAGATGTTTGGATAGTGGTTGTATACATCTTCACTAAAGCACCCAAGGCGGGTCTCACAACTTTGCGCAGGATGTTATGCGAGAGGAAGGCTATCATCGTCTGATGTGAGTCGGGCTCTCCCAATTGGAAGCCAGCATTACCGACCCCCTTTTAAAACTAGCGAAACACGCAACACCGAGGAAATATGATATAGCCAATCGTTTGGCTCTCGATCTGCACTCCAGCTCAGGCGGGCCTATCACGACCATAATATGTAGTATGATCCGGGCCCCACGCGCTTCTCGCCATACGTAGCGGTCAGAGAACGGCACATCTGGATACCATCAGCCTTTGAAATTACTTCCAGTGCCGAACTGAGTGGTCGTTATGAGTAATTTGACTCAATATAAAGAAACACCGCCATGTCAATATACCCCACAAAATGACGAATGTTCAAAAAAACCAAGAATGGATTCAGGTCATACTAGCTTACATCACTACTAAACATTCTAAAGTGCGCAAGTTACTCGTCTGAGTTGTGTTTAAGGAGGAGCACGCACATCTCGTAAATGCCTACATGTCATGATCATTGGTAATTTCAGAGTCTACTTTTGAGCTTCATCTTCTGCTGAGCCGCAGCTTGCCCGCGTTGTAGCATGGGTCGAATGTAAGGCTACGTCGACTGAGTGAATGATACCAAATAGCGAACAAAGACTTACATCATAAGCGGGAGTAACCTCATACTTGTTCATCGGCTCCATCTGCACTCGTTTCCAGAGTGCCTCGTAAACGCGGCCATCGGAGACTCCCAGTGCGCTATCGGACATAGTCAGTACGTCAACTGTACGAATATAGTTTGCAAGTACCTGTCTAGGGACCAGTCCGAGAAGCCGAAAGCATCTGTTAGACCAATGGCATTGGGCAGGACTTCAAGACAAAGGGCTTTGACGGCTAAACGGAGATCTTGCGTAGGATCGCCAGCACCCGTATGACGAATCAACTCAACCGAGAGGAGGTCCACGAGCGCACTTTCAGCACTCGTTAGTAAGTACTGTTAAAGCGATGCAATCAAAACATTTTTGGTGGCGAAGATAGCGACGAACCAGCCTATAAAGGCAGCCAACGACTCTCGCGTCCTCCGAAGGTAAATTGGTGAGATTGTTGATCATCTCACCGACCTGTGCTGCGACAAAAGCCTCTGTTATAGCTCTGGCCAAGCGCTGATTGACGTTCGCATCGACATCCTCACTCGCTGGCGTCTGTGTGAAATTCTTGACCAGAAGAGCAGCACGCCACTCTAGAAGAAGGACAACGCTGCGGACATCATGCCAAGTTGATGCAGTGACTTGTGGAGGGGCCTCGCTGGTCGTGGATAAGAGACGCAGATAAGCCGATGGAAGGGGAAGATTGGCAACAGCTGAGGTTGACGAAAGCACAGCTTTGCATAGCTTTGTGGCGGCACGCACTACTTGTCCGTCCAGGACAAAGTTGTCCCCTTCGAACCTGGATGCCTCTTCAGTATCAGTTAACGCTCAGAAGGTAAAACACACGTTGCGGAGGGGAGGTATTCAATGTATAATCGCCCTAGCCCAGCAAATGCACTGTACCCATGTCCACCCATAGAACGCCGAGCGGTTTCAATATCAATGATTCCCTGTGTAGTAACAAAGACTTTTAAGCCACACAAGAGAGCATGCATCTCTGGAAGAAGGGAAGTGTCCCGACTTGCAAGCCGCTCTTGCATCTGAGTCAACGCTTTGATCTGACCATCGCGGAGGTGAGTACTTGGGCCAACGGATGAAGAAGGAAAACGAACCGTATACCTCCCGAGCTCAATAAATACAAATGCCCTAGATAGGATGGGCAACAAGCGGTAGTATGTTGAAGGGTATGTCAAGACTTGACGCTCGAGTCCCTTTGCATCTAGTTCGCCTTGTCTCCGGACAGTCGTATAACGAATAGCAACTGTTACAGCTGCAAAAGGATTACATTTGGGATTACACTGGATGCTTAGAGCTCTACCTTTGGCTATGGTCCATCCGGCCGATGGTATCATGCTGGAATGTTATATTGTTAGTGCTGTTGAGCAGAAGCGCAGAGAATTGACAGACGTTGCCCTGATATACATCATCTGGTACATCGCGTCAGTAATATCGATATCAGGGCGAATTGAAAAGAATTACTCCTCCATAGCTGAGTTTTGCGTGAGGTGGTTGGATATAACGACCTTCTATTGTGACCTCAGCAAACTTCGAGAACATGTTTGTCCTGGGTATCCGTACGTGGTCAAATCTCGCGAAGCCTTGGTCTTGTGCAGCCATGCCTGTAGAGGATACGTCAAACAGGGCATCAAAGTGGCTTCAGATTTCACTTACCTCCCGAGGCCTTTGGACCAATGTCGCCAACAGTGATTCCTGGGAGAGGTTTGTGGTCCTCTGCAAAAGTATTCAGTGCCGCTATAAAATAGGCGACGCCCAGGCGAACCTAGTGAGCGCAGCTGCACGAAGAAAAGGTGAGGTCCCATATCCTTCCCATCCGGCAAGATCAACTTTGCTTGGACAGCACCATGAGTCGCGGACTTTCCCAGAGCACCGATCCACCATTTAGTACTCGTAAGACTGGGAGAGTTTAATTCGAACTCTTGAGTTTCCGGGATATACGTCGAAGTAGTTTCTAGACGAGCTACATTTGTACCGTGACCGAGTTCTGTCTGCAAATAACACCTGAAGCTTCCTAGTAAGTATAGTTCAGGAGAAAATGACTTGAAGTTAACATACCCTTGAATACCCTTCTCATGTACCAAGTCCCAGTATTTTTCCATCAATGCGGGAGATCCTTGACCGAGGAAGACGGGCTGGAATGCTACACAAATATATAAGTGTGTGGTTTGCGCGAAGGATATAAGTCTGCATACCAACGTCATGTAGTGTGATTGATACTACTTCCGAAAGAAGTGACGAGGCTGTATTATATTCTTCCTGAGACCAGCCATGGATTCGTCGTAACTCAGTCAGCCTGTTTATGATTGCGGCAGCCCTGATATATTGATCTGTCCGGCCTAGAAAGTCCCTGAGAGAATAAGAAGTACGAAAGACAAGATGACCGGCACCTACCTGTGCTGTTTGTCAAATAATGGTTCTTGCACAAGAATTTTTTCCAGGCGTTGACGCAGATCCCACACTTTCTGCCCGCCTGAGAGAAGTTAGGGCGTTACAAGAATTAGGATGTCTTAGAGTGTTCACCATATAGATAGTTTCTGACAGTTTGGACGCTGATTGAGGTTTGTGAACGTGCTACATTCATATCAGCAGCTGTCTGTTGGTTGACATCGACTCTTAGTCTAGGCGCCATTGTCTTTGTGCTGGCAAGGTTAGAGGATATGAGTGACGCTGATACGACAAAGGTACGAGAGCTCGTGATTTTTGAATTACCGGCGCAGTCACCATTAACAACAGTAATACTAGTACGGACTTCGGTACCGTAACTCGGCACGGACGTATTTTTCCTCTCGATCTGGCAACGACGTCGAGTTGTTCAACGTGGCGCTCGCTGTTCGACGTGGCTCGTACACTTTCCAGTAGAATATTCCTTCCACCCCTGAAGTCATTACGCACCGTGATTCCATCAGTAGATATTGATGCAAGTCATCGATGCCGTTCGTGTAGTGTAAACATCAAATGAATTTCTCAACTCGTAAGCAGGTTTCCCGCTTTCCTACATAGCGGCTCCCCGTCCCGACGCTTGGACCAACCCAACACATTATCACCGACTTCAGGCGAATGTATGAGTGTCGTCCATAGACTATTGCCGCACTAATGCCACTACTACTAGTCCCCGGCGTAACGCATCTGTTCGCACGGTTCTAAGCTAACTTGACTGTTTGTACCTGCGTGCTCTGTAATCTTGGTTAATTAGCTACATCGACCATGTCTTCCACTTACTGCGGAATCCTTGACTTTTTTGCTCATGTTGCTACTATGCATCCGTGTCAACGAATCGATTCGAGTCTTGAATCGACCGTATCGTTGCACTGATTCCGTAGCGGGCTCTGCCGTGAGCGGCTAGAAGATGATCGCTTATTTCGAGATTTATGTAAATGCTGCAATAATGGTATAAGTTACAGTCATAGTTTTCGGGTGCACCTTGGTTTTCAACCTTCCAACTCCTTCCAACGGTGTGGTGTAGAATCGTCATCTAGAGGAACTGGTATTTCTTCACATTTGCTAACTGATCTACAAGTAGCTGATGCATTTTTTTGTCACTCTAGCCATTTCGTTGAAATGCATCTTCTCCTCGTCCATTCGTTATTCTTTTCCTTTGGCCTCGTTCGGGCAGCTGTCACTGCCTATGGCCCGCATGTCCAGTCACCATTTGGGACTACGACGGCTGCCTCTGCCTCATACACGGGGTCAGCTTCATACGACCGAACGGTATTACAACCTCCACCCCCACCTAATCCACCCCCACCCACTCAGTTCAACGTGGACCTGCAGACCGGAGATGTCTCGGGGGTTTCAATTCAACAACAAGGCTCATTCTTTGGCTTCAGTATCGAGTTTAGTGTTACGACACAAGTCCGTAAGTATCTTGTTCACTCGCATGCGTATCCACTGAACATGTCTTGTAGTCGGGCTGAACAGGTAACCAATTCATTTACTACTAAGGACTAGCATTTACCCCGATTCCCAGTTCTTTCCTCCAAGTCCCGTTTCTCAACCTTATGGCCAACCTACGACAACGCGGAGGCAGCGTCAGGGTTCGTGTTGGCGGTAATACTCAAGAAACCGCTACCCTAGTGGCCAGTACCCCAGACGGTGCAGCTCTCGAGAAGGACTACGCAGGCATCTCCAACCCCGTAGGTGCTTTTTTTTTTTTTACTCAATTATTTTGAGGCTGAACACCCTTAAGACTGCAACGCCGCCCCTCGTCTTCACAAGTGAGATCATCAAAATGATGGCAGAGATATCTGCGCTCACCAACGTCTACTGGTACATGGGTATGCGACACGTGATAATACTCTTGTTATTACTGACCTTCTTGCGCAGGTGTGCCGTTCAATGACACTCAGCATTGGCGTTTGCAGATCGCCGAAGTCGGAGAGGCGATGCTTGGAGATTATCTAATTGGCCTACAGGTCAGGAGACCCAACGTATAACACGACAGTCTTTGACTTTTGCTTTAGGGCGGCAATGAACCTGATCTTTACTCAAGGCACGGTCATCGGCCGGATGTAGGATTTTTTTTTTAGCCTGACTCCGTATTCATTGCTAACCTTTTGCAGTCTTATAGCCCTCAGGATTACACGAATGAATTCGGTCTTCTCATCGACGCCATGAACGCGGACTCTAATATCCCCAACAAAAATTTGCTCATTGGCCCCAACTTGGCTGGCGTGTGGAGCCCAACAGATATCTGGGAAACCGGGTTCGCAACAGACTATAACCAAAACCTCGCTGCGCTGGGTGTTGAAAGGTGAATCACGGATTATTCATTATCATCGCCTTCTGGCTCACAATCGTAAAGGTATCCCACCGATAACTGTTACGCCCAGTTCGGTATAGGAACCCCACGCAGTGGCCAAGAGATGTTCCCGACCTTCCTGACGCACCAAGCCGGAAAGAACATTGTTGCCGAGTTCCCCGGTGCTCCTGCCTATGCGCAATCTGTTGGAAAGCCCTTCATTATGTCGGAAACCAATACAGCATCTTGTGGAGGTTTTCCCGGATTAAGCGACAGCTTCGGGGCCGCCCTGTGGGGAATTGACTATGCTCTCCAACTAGCATACAGCAACTTCTCAACTGTGCTTTTCCATGTTGGTGGACAGAGCGTATATTACAATGTACGTTCAATTCGAATCCTGCTGTCATCCAACCTCTAACCATTGTCCTCTACAGCCCTTTACACGTTCGTGATAACCGTCCTATCTGGATGGTGATTTTTAAAAACTTTCTTCCCTAGCGCCTGTGAGAAACCAGTCGACGTATCAACAGTGGACCATTGGTACGAGCTACCTTGCATCATTTTTCCATTGAATGCCAATCAAGCTCCCATCGCAGGTCCGGTCTATTACTCGGCTTTAGTAGTCGCAGAAGCACTGGGTTCCTCCAATATCGCACAAGTCCTGGATCTGCAGGCAAATGATGGAAACGACTACACTCCGGGTTATGCGATTTACGAAAATGGCCAGCCAGTTCGTGTTGCACTGACTAACTTCGTCACGGATCCGGATGGCGATAGCGATTATACCGCGAGTATTTCGATCGGGGGGACGGTGCCTGCTCAAGTACAAGTCAAGTGAGTGATTTCCTAATTGTCATGAATTTATTGTTTCCTAACGCTCACTCAGATACCTCCTGGCTCCCTCTGTCTCTGAACTATATAACTTTACGTGGGCTGGACAGGTGTGCACAACATGAATCTTCCGTATCGATCACCTAGACTGATTATTCCCCAGACCTTCGGCGGCCCATTCTCATCAGACGGACGACTTAATGGCACACTCGACATACAGACTATTCCATGTGACCAGACTAATAACGTATGTCGGGTCAAAGTACCTGCTCCTGGTTTCGCCCTTGTATTCCTCACCGATAATGCGCTGTCCGAGTCCGACCAAACTTCAACGATGACCTTCCCAACCACCGCATATACGAATCTCCATGGTGGACCAACCATCACTATTGACCCCTCCGTTCTGGCTACCTCGAATGGTGAGAAAGGATTCGCCAACGCCCTAGCGGGCACGAGCAAAGGTCGCCAGATGAGCAACGCTCTGGGACTCGCGCAAGCGCTGCCTAGCCTGGTCGGTGTCATAGCTGGTGCTCTTATGATCGGGCGTCTGGCTCTCATGCGATGAACGTTTCCGAATTTGTTATTCGGGGTTCAGTGGGTCAGGGATTTTATTCGTCCATTTACCTGCACTTGCATCGGAATTGATTCGCACGGACATATCCCAGAAATGATCATTGCCATTGCTGTGTCTATATGACATCCTTTCTTGTCGTATTTTTTGGGCTACTTGGACCTTTGACCTGCGTACATATACTGCTTACACTAATCCTACCTTTGGACCACTCGGATCTTGGGCCTGCATCTATCCCACACGCTAATCATACCATCTTTTTGTCCATCACTCGTGTATCACTGCATCTACTATCACGACTGAACTGACTTTCAAAAGACAATTTGGATTATGAAGTTCGATCGAGTCCCGAAAATTCGTTGCTCACTGGTCAAGTCAGTTGAGGCCACTGCGATCTTTCTGTAGTCGGAGGTAACTTTTCATGTTCATGTTTTATGGCGAGCCATGCATCGGGTTAAACGTGCGTTGATCGCCCTTTCACGGGCCCTCGTCTTGCAATCAGCAGCCCGTTCACGACCAAGTACGCAAGTTGCAAACTGCAATGCATTATTAACCTTGAAAGCGGAGGGATCTTTCGTGTTACCGGAGCGAGCCCTAGCCAGAGTCAAAGTTTGCATAGCGATCGAACAGACTCTTCAAAGTTAGACGGGAAGGTCCAATCTGATATGCTTTTTCCGTAATAGTAACGTACGCTGTGACCAGTAAGTCTGGTCATGATATGATAATAGACCGGCATCACCGGCGCAGCGGCCAAGTGCGCAGTCAGTTCGAATTCATTTGAAATTTTCAGCCTCAGACTCCTCCTCCTTCCTCTCCGCTTTCCTTTGGTTTGTCTGCTTCCCTCGTTCCTCCTGGCAAGTAACGAGCAAGCCAGACGAATGCTTAGTCGATTAGCGCTTGGCTAGCACTTTATTTCCTCACCGGCATGACTCGAGTCTATCAAACGCAAGGCATCTCATGTTACATATCTCTACTCCAAATTATCAATCTGATACAACATGTTAGGCACATAGTCCGTCGACTTACCGACACCGAGGTTGCAGCAGAGCGAGCAAGGTTCGTTGTTGAAAGGCAAATGCGAGGTAGCACATCGCGGAGCTGCAAATGATCTGGTGCAGCGCCTCAGAAATGCCTTGCAAGCAACCAGGCCTAGGGTTCAGTGCTTTACCTGATTCTATGTTAGAGTTGATGAACACGAACGATCAACAACACTCGACTTATGTGCCACGAGACAATTTCAAGTTCTCGAGGCCTTAGGCCTTAAGGCCCAGCTCTATTACAACACCACGTATGCGTTGACGACCAACTCCCGCGGACAGGAATGCAGTTGAACTGTTTCGAGTCAATTCTGCCAATACCGTCATGTATTCGAAATGTGACTCTATACCTTCTTCTATGGAGTATAAAAGCGTCAGCAATCATGTTGCCAACGACATCTATACAAG
Organism: Suillus hirtellus; assembly: GCA_016695485.1. Classification (NCBI taxonomy): domain Eukaryota; kingdom Fungi; phylum Basidiomycota; class Agaricomycetes; order Boletales; family Suillaceae; genus Suillus; species Suillus hirtellus. The sequence goes on along the minus strand of MU172317.1, from coordinate 249,986 downwards.
TAAGATGGACTCACTATCATGATTACCCGCCTCTCTAGTGTTCTCCCCAGCCTGATGGCCCTTGTCGACGCTGGAGTGCCAGTAGTAAGGCTCGCCTCACCTTAAACCTTTCCGTATTGTTATACGATGTCCGCAGGCCGCTCGCGAAGCTATTGACCTCGACGAGCGTAACATCATCGGGAGAGACGAGGACTACAAAGTCGGATATTTATGGCAGAAACCAATAGAGTGGGGTCTGCGAGATTACAAACGATTATGGCTGGTGCGAGGTGCTACAATTTTTTGCAGACCGAGTCAGTGATACGATCAGTCGAATTATTTCAAGGACGGTTGGCTTCGTTTACATGTGTGCAGGATGTCGATGAGGAATGTGCACGACATGATGATAAGGTAGACTTAAGGCAGACCAATGGCAGCTGCAGCCGGCAGGCAGGCAGGAGGCGCTGATCGATCAGCAATATTGAACGCATTACAAGTACCTGGTCCTGGCAGTGCTATCATAATGACAGTATGACCCAACTTGCCGACGCTATGCGCAACACTGGGATATGACACGACTATAACGTTGCTACTCTGCGCTCCTACGTGGGCCTTCGCGACTATAGTGGCGTTTGCTCTTACATGGTCCGTCAACCATTTTTATCGAAATTCGTATCTCATGAGGATCAGGAACTCTGACAAGAAGCAGGGGCGTTACAAATACTTTGCTGCCTCCAATGCACTCGGTACCCTCAGTTGCATTCATCACATCGATCTTTACGATGAACAAGGGGGGCGGCCGCCAAAGCTGCGAGCTATGTTTCGTTGTAATTAAGCCCCTACTCATGAAGCGTTACTTCTTGTACTCAGAGACACACAGGTTCTTGATGGCTCCGCTCATCGCTGGATATCTGGTGCTCTGGGGGTGGGTCAACAACACTTTCTCCAGAGAACCTGCGAAGCGAGCCGTTGCTATTACTTTGATTAACACGATAGGGCAGATAGGCAATATTGTTGGACCGTGCGTAACATTGTCACCAATTTCTCTCTCTTGCTGATTATCCACAACTGCACTTCTCTAATCAGTATGCATGGCCGTCGAAATGGGGCGGCCCAACATATCATTATTCCTGTGCCATCAGCATTGCAGCAATTGGGGTTTCCATAACCATGCTTGGTGGGATGCGTCTTTATTTGAAGCATCTGAATGAGCAGATTGAGAGGAACGAGAACGTGAAGGGTATTAAGGAGCTCCGGGGCCCAGTCGATTTTAGATATTTGGTGTAGTTGAGGACAGATCGTTTCCGAACGTGCGTTCTTTGCTCTTTGTCTGCTGACGCGCGAGGGGGCCTGACTTTTCGAAATGTGAAAGTGATTGAATCTAGTACTAGAAGCTGAAGAGCTGGATATGGTCATGCGCATGGTGTGCGTGCTAGTGGGTTTCACTTCCCTAGCCCTGGACGGATCATTTCCCGGGGAACATTAAAGGGGCTGACCAGTCCCTATGAACGTACCACAGTAAGGGTCGGTAACCACGCACCTCATCAGCTGCAGCCTGAGGGGTGAACAAAATCTCGCGATTACCCGACGATCAATAGCAAGTCGCCGTGACAAATGTGGCAGGGATGATATAGAACACGAAGTCGCGGAGAACGTCGATCGACTGTGCATGTTGATCTCTCGTAGATCTCGCACCATCCAATACACGGGAAGTTCTAGTATGCATATCCGCTTGGAGGAGCTTGCCACCAGTGGCGGCGTCCGACCTTGGGCAAATACTGTCCTTCCATGAATAGTTAATGTTAATCTTGGCCGTCGGTGGCGAGCTGGCAGGCGTAGTGCTGGCGTCTCCTTGAGATTTTGCCCTGAGGGAGATCCCTTGCTAAACCTACCGTGGCCTGCCCACGAATATGAGTGTCTCGAGGGAAAAGATCCCCAAGGTGGCATCATAAGGATATATTCGTAAAGTGATAAGGAGAGCTGTACCGAAGGAAATCTCACAAGTCACATGAGTAGAGTCCGAGAATGCGAAGCAGAGCAAGTCAAACAAACCCTAAGTCTAGTACTGTAGTGTGATTGGATTCATAACGTGTGCCCATCTATTGGCGCATACTGAAACTAAGCCAATGGCAAAAGACGATCCCGTTGCAAGTCTACTAGCTAATATATCGTACTAGCAGTGTCATCCAAACGTTGATATACACCAGACCCGGAAGTCATCATACATCTTCAATGCACACAGAACGCATTCCGCCCGGGCCGTCAGCGTGTTTTTGTAGACTCGTAACCAGTTTTTACTACATCTGAGGTTTTGCGGCACCCCTAAAAAAACGAATTGAGATAGGTCGGAATAAGGGTGTTGTTCGCTTACGATTCGTGCACACGATTGAAAACGTGGAGCGTAAGGATTCCATTGAGAACGAAGGCCAAACGGCCTATGGCTGTTATGACTTGAACAAGATCATTTCCAGAGCAGAAGCAAGCAATAAAGAGAGCTGCACCAAAAAAAATCTCATGCATCATCGACAGGAACACTTCTGCCAACTCACTTACACACAAACAAACAGCAAGTGGCGACTGCCAGACAAATCGAAAGGTATGCCAACCACAACAACAGGCAGATAATTTGGCATCGTGACATGTCCTGCAGCAAGCGTCAGACCATGTAACACCCTATGTAAATAAACAGAGCTCACTCTGAGGTGTTCCATGTCTTTATGAACAGTGCTAGTTTCATAGATGACCACGACCGCAGCTCCCGATATTAAACTGAGCAATGCAGCACTAAATGAAATCATGGCGAAGACATAGGAGGTTGCAGTGTCAAAAACCATCAAACTAGTTACAGGAGGATTCGTCGTGAGGAGCAAAGCAGTAGTTGCGAGTACCAGCCCAGCCTAAATTCCAATTGTTTAATGTTAGTGATAACGATCAGATCGTATCAAACACACAGTGACATTTGAGTTCTGGAAACGATTGACCATCACTGAGATATGCTCCTTCCATTCTTCGTTATTTGTGTCTCTCTAGTGTTCGAGGGACATCCGAGAGACTGCAATAACGCACATGATTCTGAACGCTGATTTCAGAATGGGATGAGTGGGAAGCGGGAAATTTTTCAGGACTTGAGAGGCTGAGCTACTATAAGAAGTAGTTTCATCGATGGTAGAGCTCATAACGTGAGTGTAAGTTGTGAGGTTGAGATGTTATTGAATGGACGTACAGGATGACCCTTCAATTATACTTAGTACACATGTTCGTGGTTCCAGACTCGATAGCAATGCTTGCAATAATGCATCGGGAAACCGATCTGCAGGATCAGTGACCATGCTGAGTGCATGACAATGTACATGAACGCTGAGCGCTGAGCTTCCACCAATGAGAACCTCGCTTGAGCGCTAAGTCTGCGATATTACCGCCTTCGCACTTTCCTCTCGTTCCCACGGTCCACCCTATCGGGGTTTGCCGATGCAGTCACTATAGTACGCGGTACCGGTGACTTTGCAAGCAAGGTGGTAGGCGCTCAGGAAGGTTGGCCCCCGTAGGTTTGAGCGCAACTCCTAAGGCCTTAACTATCATAAGAATTTCATTCACGAGTCAACCAGGCCCATCTCCCCGTGGCAGTCATGCGGCAACATTCCATTCTCGCGATCTTTCTGAACACCAGTTTTGCACGCTGTGATCTAGTGTTCTGGTCTAGGTCGTTTGCTTCTAGTCTGCGTGAATGGCACATTGTGCAGAAACTTTATAGGTGCCCTTTTCTGGATGCCAGCTTTCAAAGCAGCTCGAGTCATTCCCGCCATGACCTCCCCTCAAGTCCTTGAAAACGGCTATCAAGCTCCCAATAGTCCTATCCTGAGGCTGGCGTTCAAAATCTTGTGTATTATTGCGGTCTCTCGGGAGTCTCTCGACCATTGGAAAAATACAGGGAGCAAAGAATGGAAGGACCATGTCTCAATAATGATCAATCGATTTGAGAACACAAATATCACTGTATGTTTGATATGATCCGATTTTTATGGCTAGCGTTCAATAACTGGACTTTAGGCCGGGCTCGTACTCGCAACTACTACTCTATTCCTGTCGTCTGTGCCTCCTATCAAACATTTGATGGCTTATAACTCCTCAATCTCGTACATCTTCGCCATGGTTTCATTTGGTGCTGCATTGCTCAGCGTGATATCCGGATCTGCTGTGCTAGTTATCTATGAAACCAGCACCGCTCACAAAGACATGGACTCCCTCAAAGTAAGTCTGTTTGTCTGGGTTGGCTCACAATCTGACACACGGCACAGCGCATGCAACGACACCAAGTCATCGCGCTGCTACTATGGTTGGCATACCCCTCAGTCTGTCTGTCAATCGCTACTTGCTTTTTGTTTGTGTGTGAGTAAGGCACTAGATGTTATTTAGATCTGCTGACGAGTATGGCGTTTGCTTTGGTGCAGCTATCTTTATCGCCTGCTTCTGGTCTGACAATAGTGTTGTAACCGTCATAACCATCTTGGCTTGTTTGGCTTTCCTTTCAAACGGAGGCCTTACTCTCTACGTTTTCAGCGTTGTAGGCGAAAAGTAACCTGGTAGCACTCTTGTTGGATTCGCCAGTCTAATATACCTTACAGGCGGGTCGAAGATCAAAAAAACCTCGCCGACACAAGCATCGTACTAGTATAAGTGCTGCACAGGGATGACTGGGCGTGATAATTGTTATAGACCACTCAGGGTTTGGATGCTTCGGGGTTGTAGTACGTATCGGTCCGTGGGGTAGCAGCATCGCTTTCTTACCATGTCTCCTTAGCCTAGTATCCGAGTCCATCTAATGTATAGATATGCCACACCACCTCTTGATCGCCCATGCGAACTATCCACACAGCAAAGTACGTTGGCCCTAGACCTCCGACACCCCATCATCACCACACACCTCCGCCTACAGGCTGCGCTCTTCCTCCCGCTTCAATATGTACTTTGGGAGTGACGACCGTGAGGTCACGAATTTTATTATGCTGCCAGTTTTGTTATGGGTATTGCAGGTTGTGTGGGGCTTGTGGATGTTTGTTGGGCGGGGATGCGGATTACTGTGAGGGATCGATCGGTCATGCTACTTTAGAGTTACGACGTGTCGTTGAGGGTCGTTGGCGGGAAATTCATCTTATTTTAAGGCTTGACGAGGAGATGCCTGCGTTCACGGAAAAGTAGAGTTGATGACGAGTAGAAGTGTATATATTGCGTGCTGTTGAAATTATTGACTTGAATATATGCTCGTACTGAGCAGCAATCGACGATGTTCGGCGAATCTTCTCAGAAGGTATACCCTACTATACGCGTTGGCTTATGAAGCACATTGGATGAAATGCGACTCAGTATATTAAATGGAATTATGGAGAACGACAAAGGGGTGTAAGCAACGAAATATGATAGAACGAAAACATGATACATGATATTTCACACCAAAAAGTAAATTTCGCTTATTACATGTGGTGCTGATTATGCAGCTACAATGCCGCAGCGAGCGGTGGCAGCAATGCGAAAATTCATGGGTATGACAGTATGCCTGAAACAAGTACCGACCGCCCCCATGTAACTCGAGACTTACTTATAATGCTGTTGAACACCATCGCCTTATATGATCAGCACGTCTCCCTAAGAATTTTCAGGTCTAGGACAACTGCACTTTTGTGAACACGACTTACGTGCCGGGGGATCAAAGTTAACATATTTGACGATGAGTGTTTTGGCTCCTTTGATGTAGCACGAGCACGAAAATGCATGAATGCCGCGGACCCTAGTGAAAGTGAGCACGGGCTGGGACTCAGCCCGTGCTCACTGTCACTGTGGAACTAAGACACGTTAATGCAAGACTATATGGTGCAATCATTTCCCAAAAATTACAGACATCTTCTGTTTTTCCATATATGCAGCGCTGAGGATCTCGTTGAATGGTGTCTTTTTGAAGAGCAAGACGAGATCTCTCTTCGATCAAGGCGAGGGCACCACACACAGATGGTGGTGCCTTGTCGAAGGGCGCGGTATTTCCTGTTCCACCAACATACTTTTTCATCCTTGAGCATTGTCATTAAAGCAGATGCAGTCCTGGTATGGTTCACCCGCTGCATACCAAAATGCTCAAAACGATAATTTATGGTCAAAATAATATATATGCACTCACAATTTTGAGAAAAGTAATTAGTAAAGGACGTTCCACGAACTGTAATACAGTTTGACTAGCACAACTCCATGAACACAGGGCCGGCAGTCGACCGAGGGCGAGTCGCTGAAACTACTACAAGTCTAATCTTTTTCCGGAAATCGACGCGAATATTGTCCTACATATTTCCGTCGTTTTCCGGAGCATATGGCTAGGACCATTTCAAGTTCTCATTAGGAGTTAGGGCCCAGCTCTATTACAGCACCACGTATGTGTCGACGATCAACTCCCGCGGACGGAATGCCATCGAACTGCTTCGAGTCAATTCCAAAATATGACCCTATGCCTTCTTCTGTGGTGTATAAAACAAACAGCGTCAGCAATCGAGTTGCGAACGACCTCTATATAAGTAAGATCAACTCACTATCATGATTACCCGCCTTTCTACTGCTGTGATTGTTCTCCTCGACCTGACGGCCCTTGTCGACGCTGGAGTGCCAGTAGTAAGTCTCGCCTCACCTTAAACCTTGCCGTATTGTCATACGATGTCTGCAGGCTGCTCGCGAAGCTATTGATCTCGACAAGCGTAACATCATCGGAAGGGACGTCTACGAAGTCAGATACTTATGGAAGAAACCAATAGAGTGGGGTCTGCGAAATTATAAACGATTATGGCTGATGCGAGGTGCTACAAAATGTCGCAAACCGAATCAGTGATACGATTGATCAAATGATTTCGAGGACGACTGGCTTCGTTTACATGTGTGCAGGATGTCGATGAGGAGTGGGCGAGTGTGAAATACAAGAAGGGGGCAGATACGAAATATGGGCGGGTAGGACAGCAGGAATGTGCACCACATGATCATAAGGTAGACTCAAGGCAGAGTGCGAATGTGGTTTTCCAATGGCAGCTGCACGCTGGCAGACATGCAGGAGGCGCTGATCAGCAATATTGAGCGCATTGCAAGGTGGTCTTGTGACCAGTCGCCTTACACAGCAGTCACGAGGGTAAAATAGAATCTGGGCTATCGATTTGGAAGTAGCTGTGATATAAAGGGAACAATGATATGAAAATGAGGTCACGTCAGATATTACAACTCTGGCGCATGATGATGGTAAGATGGCCGTTACAGTGGATCCTGCGAACGTTGAAGCGCTGAGCTTTGTCATCGAGTGGTGTTTAAACTCAGCTGGACTTCAAGTTGTCACTGGGCCCTCTCACATCAATTCATTCATTATTGCAGAGCTACAGACGCCTCATAGCAACTTGGTAACGGTGAGATTTCATCCTTTCCTGTTTCAGCTAAGCGGGCTCTCCAACAGGTGGCACTATCTCATACGCAATGGTGGAATCTGCAGGACGTTGACCGGTCTCCACAGCTTCAACGTCGTCTTGTGTAATGGTGATCTTGTAGGATGTGGGCGCAATCGTAATGGGAATAGGCTCTACGCTTCGGCTCGTCTGCAGGCGTTTGTCATTGCATTTTCAGAAATGCAGCGAGTGAGCCTTGAAGCTTGAGTTTGAGTCTTGACCCGGGATCAACCTACCCAAGTACCCTTGGTTCTAGTATAAGTTATATGACTGTGCCCATGTCGTGATTGATTGTACAGATATGGGCCTGAACATATGTGTGCCTCCCATAAAAGAGATGGTTCTGCGCATCTCAGAGTAGTAAAGAAGATGGTCATAGTCAAGCGAGCGAAAAAGATAGACAACAAACATATATGTGCTGCTGACATACGAACGGAATCATCATCGCGACTCTCAAGATTGTCGTTCTATTTCATTGGTAGGACATTCTTCGTGGAGGATCACCTAATGAAGATATAGCTGGGGCAGGCTAGGATCTTTAAACCAAGTGGCAACGTCATGGGGGTGACATTTGCGATGTTGAAGCAACGAAGGTTATCGTCGATTCTGGATAGACAGACTTCTATCCGGGCTGCTGCACATATCGCAGAGTCATTTGGTTTCCGAGGTTCGGATATGAATCAACGATAGGTGAAACTGAGTATGCCACCTTATCTAATCTCCGATTTTATTTTCTAATTTACTCCTGCATCCCAATTTCCAATTGTACAGCCACATATATATCAGCAGGCTTATTTGCCAGCGTTGAGGACACTCAGTACTCAATATTTCAACTTCGAGCGAGTTGCTTTACCGAAACTCGACTCATCTCCGTCGAATCTGTTTATAACGTTCAACCCTCTATTATCTTGATTTATTTGTTGCTTATTACCCATGTCTACGGAACCTGTAGCAGCCTCTGCTGAGGAAAAACGGCCTGCTGAAGAGGCTGCGGCGATACAAGAAGGAGATGAAGATGAGAAGCTGCAGGATGCTCGCAAGCAGAGTACGCGTTTTTTCTGCTATCATCTATCTGCAGATGGATGACTGTCAATTTCATAGTCGAATTCTACTTTGCAGACTCGAATCTGCCATTCGATAAGTGCGCATGATCATCATGCACCGCGTGCATGGCTGATATCATTCAGGTTCATGTGGAGTCTCCACACCGCAAATGCCGAACACTGGGTACCCATCAAAACCGTCTCTTCGTTCAAGCGCATGCGAGAGTATGCGTCGAAGGGCCACGACTGGATAGTGAAGGCCTTACGGACAAGCGAGGAACTGGAAGTAGACGAAGCTGGGGAAAATGCGAGGCGTCGCACTGAGGTCCAACCACCCAAGGGTCAGTTTGAGAGAAGTGTCTACGCGGTAAGCTAGATCATCGAGGCATCAACAAACTTGCTCATGCATGCACTGTAGAAAGGGTTTGGCGATGAGACTTCCGATCTCCAAAAGAAGCTGGAAAAGTTTTTCGACCAGTATGGAGAAACGAACGCTGTCAGGATGCGTCGTATAGACGGGAACAAGCAGTTCAAGGTATGTTTTGTAGACTCAATCAAGACAAAACATACGTGCTCAGATTTTTCGCAGGGATCAGTCTTCGTCGAATTTGCAGAAATGAAATCTGCGGAAGCATTCCTAAATGCTGATCCTAAACCATCTTGGGACGGCAAGGAGCTACTGATCATGTCCAAGTACGCTGTTTCTCTTTCTGAATTTTTCTCTCTAATGGGCTCTAGGGAGGCCTACTGCGATATGAAAATCAAAGAAAAGGGTCTTACTGGCAAGACCGCCGAGATGCGCAAAGACAACATCGCAAGCCGGAAGGGGTTCAATGCGTTCCAGGAGATGCAGAACGAGAAGAAGGGCAAGGGTCAAAAGGGCAAAGACAAGCCCAACCCCGAAGTCTGGCTCGAGTTCATGGGGTCTAAAATCCGTGTGCAGGAGGAAGATGGAGGCAGCGTGAAGAGTGAAGATGTGCCATATATCAAGGGCGCGACAATGAAGTTCACGGGCTGTGGTGGTGATGCTAACTTTACGGAGATGAAGGTACTTTGGTGGCTTTCACTTCGTCTGTTGAGATTCTGACTTTTTGGACCGATAGACTCCTTTGAGAGAGCACTTCGCCCGGGTACCATACATCCAATTCTCAAAGGGAGATGACTTTGGTCTCGTCGGATTCGACAAACCCTTGACGGAAGATGAGATCGATTACGTGAAGACCAACCTGAAGACAGTGAACTCTAACGAAGTCCAGTGGTCTATACCAGAAGGTACTGTCACCCTCTCCGTACTGCATACGATCTAAGCCTTACTCTTATCATCATGTTGCAGGGGAAGAAGAGAAACAATTCCAAATCGATCGTGCCAACTTTGCTGCGCGGTCAGTTCTCTCGCGTTCCCAGGAAAAAGGCAGTTCGTCACGAGGCGGACGTGGAGGCGGACGCGGGGGTCGGGGTAGAGGAGGCCGTGGTGGTAGGGGCGGTGGTCGTGGTGGAGGTCGTGGCGGAGGTCGCAGTGGCGAGAAAAGCCAGCCTGCTGCAGTGTCTGAGGAACAAAGCGGAGAAAAGCGCAAACGGGCTATTGAGCCTGACGGTGGCCCTGATACTGGTATTCGTGGTCAGGCTGTCCCCACGATTGCGCCATCAAAAAAAGCAAAAACAGATGCTGCATGATATCTGTACTGCTATTAAGCTATGTGTATCATGTGTGCAGTCTGTACTTTGGGGCATTGCGTTTTGTCTTGAAAGACAACGTCTATTATGACTTTCATGTATACTCATATTCAGTGCTCAGTATTCTGGAATCTGTTGCGTACACAATGTTACAAGCAAGATAACGACACGGACTCATCGGAGGAATCAGAACACAAATCATTGATACTAACCACCGCAGGAATATCAGCAAAGAATCCGATCAAATGCGACATGCATGCATGCATTGATTGATCAAGGAGAATCGAACAACCAGAACTCCTAAACAAGAATTCGGTCGATGATCGATGAGATATGGTGCACGATTTGAATTTAGACTCGTGACCAACCTGCGTCAACATAAATGCACCTAAAGGCTGTTCCCGGCGAACTATCAAACGCAATACTGGCGAGCGAGAATTCGACTAAACCGGCTCGTTTCGTGCAGCAGCATGAACCTATCGTATCTCTACGATTCCGATGTCCATGTGTCAAGTCTTTGACTCGTGCAATGTCATGGTTCGACGCGATCCTCTTGTATTCTCCGACGCGCTGCTGCGCTAGCAAAAATGGACCGATCGAAAGGCTCAGCAATACTCCTGAGTGAGGCTTCTCTTCTAGTACAGGCAAACCGCCGGTATCATAACTTGTCAGAGTCGTCCATCAGGGACCTGGGCGATATAGGTGTTGGTATGCATCGTTATATCCCACAGCACAAGTATGTAGATGAGTACTTGTCAGTTGATACGCTCCAGCATAGCGAACGTCGACAGTCCTGGTGAATCCTCATCATGATGAGCGTTGACAAAAGACAAACAACACAGAACATAAACTTGATGTTGGCATACCACGTTGGGGCGAGTCTCCAGGGGTACTCTGATAGAACATTGCCGGCGAGTATCGAGTTTGAAAACAAACGTTCTCTCACCTTTACGGTCTTCAGGCTGTTGCACGGCACAGGTTTGCGCACTACATAGGGATCGAAGTTGGACACTTTAACAGCATAGTAAATGGCCCTGTCAAATGAGGTCGATTATCGAGTATGTCCATCCTATAAACTAATAATAAAATGGTGTATGGGCGTAGAAAAAGACCATACCATACCAGTCGCTGTTCAGTTTCGTCCCTCCCTTGGCCGATCATGAACAACACCAGACTCTCCAACTTCTCGCACAACAATCGTCTCCTCTGCGTCCAGAGGACTGTTGACAATAGCACTGTGATCGTCGTTCGTCAAGCATCGTTGTCGTCGTTGTCAGTGTGGACGGTGAGAAAGCTGGACTTAAAATGCGGTGATTTTCAGTGTTTGCATATAGATTGCGAGGTTTTTCTGTACATAGGTACCACAGGATTCCTGTATATGCGAAAATTTAAAAGGGAACTCGACTTGTTGATTCAATACTACACGAGGTATTGCTGTGTCGGAGTATCTTCGGAAAGTTCATAGATGTACTAGAACTGCATTATGTTTGCGGTATGTACAACTATTTTGGGAAGCTGTGTTACTAAGCTGTGCGTGCGCTCAGCATAATAGGTGACCAGGTCGCACTGCAAGTTGCTCAGCACCCTATACTTTACTTTTCTTCAGTCAAGCAGACATATAACGCCGTCTACGTCGCAGAGAGCGTTTTCTATAACGCCTTCTCATTGGTAATATTGATCTGCGCGTCCAGCAGATATGAATGACAGGCAAGCCCATTATCTGTTTGTTCCAGCCGCATCGTTCTGAAGATTTCCCCACTCGAAGTGCTCTCAAGTGTAGTCCTTCCTGCGACATGGAAAAGCAGCAGTTCCCAGACTTGGAAAAGGTCGAGGGACTGATTCCAGAATCGGAGGAGGAAGAGATATTAAATTCCAACGAAGCTGCTCTCGAGATACTTGTCGTCGGTCTCAACTGGACACTATACTCAGTGAGTTCACATCGTCAGCAGTATTGTTGCATCCTCTGATGATCCATGGTTCTATTCATCAACTCCAGGCTTTGATAACCGGGTCAGTTTGGCTCAACGCGTCACCACTAGATTCCCCTGTCAATGATGGTATCCCCACGCACGATTCCCAAACACCTTCACTACGCCATAAGCTCTCTTGCGGACTCTTCCTTGTCGGCAGCTCACTGAGTTTCTGCGTCGCATTCCTCATCATTTTGGGCAAGATCCTGATGCGCCAGCACACACTCACTCTGAGGCACCCGCCTTTTGGCCCTCGTAGCCTCCCCAAGCATAAGGTTCAACGTCTACGCGAAATACCGGCATCCATGCCTGCATGGTTTATGAAACTTCTGAAGTCACTGCAGTTTATCTTTCCATTCATTCAGTTTACGATTACCATGACGCTACTCGCGCTCGGTGGTATCCACCCTTCCAAAGCTTAAGGGCCCTTGCCAATTTTTCTTTGACTCTCTTGACCCAAGAACAAATTTTCATATCGTCTGTAATGAATATTGTGTTTACCGACGTTGTCCTTCACCCCGAGGCTCCGAATTTTTATTGTCAAATGAAGCGCGTTGGATCTTCAGCGCTTGGGCGATCGTCTTTCCCGAGGCCAATTCGATTTCTCTTCACTGTATTAATCATATACGCTCTTATTTTATTTATATTCATTGTATGGTCAGACGATATGTAAATCATCTGGATAGAAACGAATCAAACTCGAGATTTTGTTTGATAAGATATTATGCGTTCATGATTACTAAGGCCTAAGGGGTCGATACATAGTACAACATAATATTAATATTGTAAATAAAGTTGAGGGTAGCTTCCTGGTGTGTTCCCACCAAAGCTTAGTACGTTCCTACCATGTGTTAATACATTCAGGTTTGCGCCAATGACTCGCAGTCTTACTGATTGCGTCGATCGATGGCTAGAATTCAGGCGCTTGATATACGAGACGGTCTTCGCCTTACCCACTCTTACGGATCCTTCTGACCCAACACAGAAATTCCGTCACTGTCAAATGATCAAAATTTGACTCCTCGTGTATGCCTCATGTGGCATGCATGTACTATACCCATTGCCCACTGAATCTAGATCATTTTCAGGTCGGGTTGAATCTACCGAGTTCGCACACTGCAATGATTATAAGGGTACACGAACGCTTCCGAGTCTCTATCACATTTACCTTCCCCCATGGATCCTTCACAGATAAGAAACAGAATCGGTCGCTTTCGAATCCTCGTGATAGGTAGAGCTAATGCAGGAAAAACTACCATTCTACAGAGAGTCTGCAACACACGAGAGGATCCAGAAATATATAACAGCGCCGGTACAAAGGTAGGCATCACGATGCTAGTAGGAGGATGGTAGTGATGGCTGAGCGATAAACTTCAGATTGATGACACAGTCTTGAAGGGTTCCAGAGAGGTGCCGTGTACTTCCAATGAAGGGTAACCTGAACTGACACGATCTCAGCGCGGATTGCACAACATCGAGAATGAAATGGTGTTTAAAAGCAATCCAGGTTTCATATTTCACGATTCGCGCGGGTTCGAAGCAGGCGGTGAATCCGAATTTGACCAGGTGAAGGCTTTCATCGCAGACCGTTCTAAGGAAGCCAGATTAAGAGATCAGCTCCACGCCATCTGGTAATTGCAGCTGATCAATCGCGACGCGGCCTCACGGTTTGAACACAGGTATTGCATCCCCATGGACGAGGCGAGTAGGTCGTTCACAGCAGGTGAAATCAAATTTTTCTCTCAATGCGATACTGGAAGCAGTAAGCTTTCGCATTCGACCGTCGTTGATATTCGACTGATGCACAGAATCACAATCCTCAGTTCCAGTAATAGTACTGTTCACAAAATTTGATGCGCTCTATGACGAATCATATGCCCAGCTGAAATCGCAGGGAGCATCAATGAAGGACGCTGCAGAGCTAGCGCCGAAGCACGCAGAAGAGTCATTTGCGATTGGGCCACAACTGAAGTTTTTATACCACTCCAAGGAGATCCGACGTCCTTCAAAATGTCACATATGCCTGTCTAGTAAGCTTTTGATCGTGGACTTATGAGTCTGATACATTTTGGCGCTGATTTATTAGACATGGACAGCGACGATGCAGATTGTGGGTCACTCATCGAACAAACGGCGGGAGCTCTGGATAATGAAACACTTCAGCAATTATTCATCTCGACTCAGCAAACCAACCTGGAGATCTGCATGAAATATGCAGTTGAGAAGTAACTACCCATGATCTCATTACCTGCCTCAAGCGTAGGCGACTGATATCGCCCAGATCACTCGTGAAACGTCTGGACTTCGCCGAGACACCGACATCCGAGGATTATGAGAAGATGGTAGGGGCATCAGGTGACTGGTTTCCACATATTTTGGTAAGATTGTCGGAAAATTTGAAGGTCACTCTAATTTATGTTGCGCATTTCTTATAGGTAGTACGTGTGTCAATCCTCGTTCGAGCAAGAGCCATGCTAATCCAAGTCGTTGCACACCCATCGCAGTGGGTGAGTGTGTCAATCCTCATTCGAGCAAGAGCCATGCTAATCCAAGTCGTTGTCCACCCATCGCAGTGGGTGAGTGTGTCAATCCTCGTCCGAGCAAGAGTCATGCTGATCCAAGTCGTTGCCCACCCTTCGCAGAACGTGAGTGTGTCGATTCTCGTTCGAGCAACAGCCACGCTGATCCAAGTCGTTGCTCACCGTTCGCAGAATGTGAGTGTGTTGATCCTCGTTCGAGCAACAGTCATGCTGACCCAAGTCGTTGCCCACCCTTTGCAGGGAGTGAGTGTGTCGATTCTTGTTCGAGCAAGAGCCATGCTGATCCAAGTCGTTGCCCACCCTTCACAGAGAGTGAGTGTGTCGATCCTCGTTCGAGCAGGAGCCATGCTGATCCAAGTCGTTGCCCACCCTTCGCAGGATGTGAGTGTGTCGATCCTCGTTGGAGCAAGAGCCATGTTGATCCAAGTCATCGCCCACCCTTTGCAGGAAGTGAGTGTGTCGATCCTCGTTCGAGCAAGAGCCGTGCTGATCCAAGTCGTTGCCCACCGTTCGTAGAATGTGAGTGTGTCGATCCTCGTTGGAGCAGGAGCCATGCTGATCCAAGTCGTTGCCCACCCTTCGCAGAATGTGAGTGTGTCGATCCTCATTCGAGCAAGAGCCATGCTGATCAAGTCGTTGCCCACCCTTCGCAGACTGTGAGTGTGTCGATCTTCGTTCGAGCAATAACCATGCTGATCCAAGTCGTTGCCCACCCTTCGCAGAATGTGAGTGTGTCAATCCTCGTTTGAGCAAGAGCCATGCTGATCCAAGTCGTTGCCCACCCTTCGCAGGTTGTGAGTGTGTCGATCCTTGTTCGAGCAAGAGCCATGCTGATCCAAGTCGTTGCCCACCGTTCGCAGTTGGTGAGTGTGTCGATCCTCGTTCAAGCAAGAGCCATGCTGATTCAAGTCGTTCCCCACTGTTCCCAGGATGTGAGTGTGTCGATCCTCGTTGGAGCAAGAGCCATGCTGATCCAAGTCGTTGCCCACCCTTCGCAGGCCGTGAGTGTGTCGATCCTTATTCGAGCAAGAGCCATGCTGATCCAAGTCGTTGCCCACCATTCGCAGCGTGTGAGTGTCTTGATCCTCCTTCGAGCAAGAGCCTTCCTGAATGAAGCCATTGTGCATCTGTTGATAGAATGTAAGTGCATTGATCCTTTGTCAAGTTCAAGTCCTCACAAAGCCATTGATGCACCATTGGCAGGAGGTCAGTACATTGACCCTCTACGGATCTTGAGCCACTGACCGAAGAAAACGTCGATCCGTTGACAGCTCGTGAGTATGATCATTTTCTGCATACATCTTGTCTTCCTCATTGATGCAATCGGTCAATCGTTGTCAGGGTGTGAGTCTACCGATTCTCTGTCGCCCTCACGCCATACTGACCGAATCCATTGATGCTCCATCAATAGATTGTGAGTTTGTCTGTCCACTGTCGAGCTTGAACTATGCTGACTGAAGACATCGCCCCTCCATTCACAGTATGTAAGCACATCGACCCGCAGTCGAATTGAAGCATCACTGACCTTCCCCACCGACGACATTGCTCATCCACTGACAGGATGTCAGTGTGCTCATTCTTCGTCGAGCTCGAGCTTTTCTTACGACTGACACCGTACATTCCTTGATAGTATGTGAGTGTTTTGATCCAAGCCTGATTCGCAAACGACATCGTTGATTCATCAATAGGAAGTTAGTCTCTTTATTCTTCTTTGACTTCGGGCCATGCTGACCGAAGATATTATGCATTGGCAGCGTGTGAGTGTATCGATCCCCAGCAGAGATAGACGATTTCAACTTTTCATCATGATTTGACCAGCTTAATTGGCGTCATCGTGCAGAGATGCGGTCCAAGTTACTCTCTATAGTATGTCCAATTGGTCGCAGATTGTACATGCAATTCTGATGTTTCGAATGTGCCAGGCCTCTGACTCATCATCACCCTCGGAGAACATTGTTCAGCTCTGTTCTGGTGAATTTTGAGGCTGCGTTGCGATGGACCTGCTAATCATTGATCATTTAGCTCTTGTCATTGTCTTTGAACACTCTTTCTACATTTTCGACAAGCGACCCCATTTTCGTCCCCAGTCTGTTCCCTCTTTTTATGTCGCTCTCGAGCAGTACATGGCATCTCAGCATGCTGCTGCTGTCAGGGAAGGTGTGAGCGCTGCCGTACAGGCATATGAAGAAGCTGTGGCTACTGCCTCCCACGTATATGAAGAAGCTGTGAAGGCTTTTGTCTACACATATCAAGGAAAATCGCTTGCTTGGATGGCCAAGTTGCCATTTGAACCCTTCAAGAGGAGGGCAAAAGAAGCTATTGAACGCTCTCAAGAAGCAAAGCAATCCTTTGAACGCTCGAAGCAGGAGGAGAAAGAATTCTCATGTTCTCGGGCGAAGGCTGAGTTAATCAAGGCTGTTCTTGACATCACTTTAAATCATCGTCTGCGTATGTTTCAACGTCATGTTGTGGCAACAATATCGCTGATCTGCTTGTGTTCAGCGGGACCCTAACGTTGGGCAAAGCAATACAGCGTTCCGGTTCAGATGAGGTGTTTTGGCTGGGAATGTGGGTTCATTGAATGGTTTATTGAGGTGGATTCAGTGTGTAATTGTACGAAACACACAATATGATGCTTTGTCGGGGATGGTGTATACATGTTTGGAGAACGTCGGCCACTGAGACGCAGATCAAGCTGCACGAGTTCATGACCATTCCTTTGATATTTTATTTATCATAGGGATAGAATTAGGTACGCATCCGATTTCCTTTTCCTCCCTTCGGACCCACGTCAAGAACGTTTAGAGCGTGCGAATCACTCCAAAGAGCTGGCAGCGAAACAACCCGTCTGAATACGTGACATTGGACAATACAATCCAGTCTTAAAGTTGATGTCAGATCTACGAAGAAAGATGGTTGCGTACCAATCGGCGCCCATACATACTTTGAGGGGCTGGGCCTTATTACGTATGCGGGCCGGGACTTGGAAGTTCGTCTTTCACCAAGTATCATGTCACAACCGGTAGTACTTCTCATTTCTTGTCAACCGGTTGGTTGTCCTGAAGCTACTGCTGATACTAGGGGTGCTGGTGAGTAAGCACCGTTAACATGGTGAGAGCTGCCCACTGTGCATTCAACTGTGTAATCTGACTCGGACAACATATGAAACTGTGCGTCCTGTCGCGGTGAGCTCTATTGCTGACTCAACGAACGGCGAAACATCTCGACGCAGCACCTATAGTACTTGGACCTCTCAAGATATTATTCATTATGAGGCCTGTCAATTTTTTGCGTCGTACTGCTTGTGTGCATGTGAAAAACAGCAAGCATTTTGCTGTTTTGGAGCACTTGTCGCTGTCTAACTATATCCGTTGGTGCAAGCAGCTTGCAACTCTGTGTTGCTCACCTCTCAACTCGGCAGCATGGAAGCACATTTCCAACCTCCCTACCCTCCTCACACTGAGCTGTGCGGGACACCGCCAACTTTGCACCTTTCCGTAACCTCAAAGGTCTTTTTAACGGCTGCATCCACTATCACAGCTCAGAATTCCCCTCGCTAGAAGAGTTTGTACTGGAAGTCAATGTTTTGCCTTGGACAGAGGCCGAGCAACTCCGTCGCGCGTTCTCCAACTGCAAGGTGAATCAGAACATTCAATACCTCCCCTCTCCAACAGTCGGGAAGCCCTCGAGCAGCTCTTTGACAGTGATCGCACAGTTCATATTCTCTGTAATGTTTACGTTTACCGACGTTATCCTTCACCCCGAGGCTCCGATTTTTTATTGTTACATGAAGCGTGCTGGGTCTTCAGCGCTTGGGCGATCGTCTTTCCCGAGGCCACTTCAATTTCTTTTCACTGTATTCATCATATAAGCTCTTATTTTATTTACATTCATTGTATTATCAGACGATATATAAATCATCTTGATAGAAACGAGTCAAACTCGGGACTTTGTTTGATTACTAAAAGGGAAGTGACATACAACACCATCGTAAATAAAGTTTAGCAGGGTAGCTTCCTCGCGTGTTCCCACTAAAGCTTACGTTCCTACCATGTTCTAATACATTCAGGTTTGCGCCAATGACTCGCAGTCTTACTGATTGCATCGATCGATGGCTAGAATTCAGGCGCTTGATATACGAGACGGTCTTCGCGTTGCCCACTCTTACGGATCCTTGTGACCCAACACAGAAATTCCGTCACTTCCGAATGATCAGAATCACTTCGACATCTGACTCGTGTATGCCTCATGTGGGATGCAGTTGCTATACCCATTGCCCACTGAATCTAGATCGTTTTCAACTCAGGCGGAATCCACCGAGTTCACACACTGTAATGATTATAAGGCTACACGAACGCTTCCGAGTCTCCGTCACATTTACCTTCCCCCATGGATCCTTCAGAGATAAGAGAAAAAATCGGTCGCTTTCGAATCCTCGTGATAGGACGAGCTAATGCAGGCAAAACTACCATCCTACAGAGAGTGTGTAACACACGAGAGAATCCAGAAATATATAACAGCGCTGGGGAAAAGGTAGGCATCACTATGCTAGTAGGAGGATGGCAGTGACAGCTAAGCGATGAACTTCAGATTGATGACACAGTCTTGAAGGCTTCCAGAGAGGTATCGTGTACTTTCAGTAAATGGTAACATAAACTGACATGATCTCAGCGCGGATTGCACAATATCGAGAATGAAATGGTGTTTCAGAGCAATCCAGGTTTTATCTTTCATGATTCTCGCGGGTTCGAAGCAGGCGGCGAATCTGAATTCAACATTGTCAAGGCATTCATCGCAGACCGTTCTAAGGAAGCCAGATTAAGAGATCAACTCCACGCTATCTGGTAATCGCAGCTGGTCAATCGCGACGCGGGCGACCTCACAGTTTAATATAGGTATTGCATCCCCATGGACGAGGCTTGTAGGTCGTTCACCCAAGGGGAAATCAAATTTTTCTCTCAATGCGATACTGGGAGCAGTAAGCTTTCGCATTCGACCGTCGTTGATATTCGACTGATGCGCAGAATCACAATCCCCAGTTCCAGTTATAGTATTATTTACAAAATTTGATGCACTCTACGACGAAGCATACGCCCAGCTGAGAAAGAAAGGAACACCGTGGAAAGACGCTAAAGGACTGGCTCCAAAGCACGCCGAAGAGTCATTTGCGATTGGGTGGCAACTGAAGTTTCTATATGACTCCAAGAAGATTCAGCGCCCTCCGAAATGCCACATATGCCTCCCTAGTAAGCTGTTGATCGTCGACTTATGAGTCTGATACATTTTGACGCTGATTTATTAGACATGGATAGGGACGATGCAGATTGCGGGTCACTCATCGAACAAACAGCGGGAGCTCTGGATAATGACACACTTCAGCAATTATTTGTCTCGACTCAGAAGACCAACTTGGAGATCTGCATGAAATATGCAGTTGAGAAGTAACTACCCATGGTCTCATTACCTACCTCGAGCATTAGTGACTGATATTGCCCAGATCACTCATGAGACATCTGGACTTTGCTGAGACACCGACATCCAAGGATTATGAGAGGATGGTAGGGGCGTCAGGTGACTGGTTTCCACATATTGATGTAAGATTATCGGAAAGTGTGAAGGTCGCTCTAATTTATGTTGCGCATTTCTTATAGGCAGTACGTGAATCGATTCTCGTTCGAGCAAGAGTCATGCTGATCCAAGTCGTTGCCTACCCTTCGCAGTATGTGAGTGTGTTGATCCTCGTTCGAGCAAGAGCCATGCTGATCCAAGTCGTTGCCCACCTTTTGCAGGGAGTGAGTGTGTCGATCCTCGTTCGAGCAGGAGCCATGCTGATCCAAGTCGTTTCCCACCCTTCGCAGTGGGTGAGTGTGTCGATCCTCGTTGGAGCAAGAGCCATGCTGATCCAAGTCGTTGCCCACCCTTCGCAG